>CABFOV010003437.1:0-17229 GCA_902141375.1 Timema poppense | reverse complement strand
ATCTTGTGAATGTAGGGAATGCCAGGCCTCCACCGTGGTTCGGATTCCACGTTAAACTGTAGGTCCTTCATTTCATCTCACAATCACCCTACCATTACACATTAGCGTATAACCCGAACGGGTAGTAAGACGCGGTGCTAATAATAATACTATTGAGAGGAGAAGGACAGGCCAAAAATATGATAACCCTCATTTTATGAAAAAATGTGTTTTCAGTGATTTGTGGTGGTTTAGTTCTTGGACAAAGTGTTTTTATAGTCAGCCAGACCTTGAGGAGAACTAATATTGGTGAATTATTACTATTTAGTTATAGCTCGATTCCAAGATTTCATATAAGTTTAAATAGTGAATATATTCTATCTAAATCTGTTAGGGTTACCATGTTTTGGCCCTGCCCCCCTCAATTATTAGAATTTTAACCATTAAACTTTAAATACAATCTTAATATGCTCTCATTATTTTAGTTGTAACACCTCTCCTTAAAAAAAATGATGGTGTGTGTATACAATTTTAGTGCCTCGTTGAATGTTCTGTGACATGTAAAAGGTTGAAAAGTGTTGATTCATGGTATTATACTACGGTACTAGATGGTACTAGATGTAATCATGTTATCGCATTGTCTCGGATCCCCCAATAATCCGGTAGTTAGGGTTCACAATGTCGAGTGTGTTTTCTCAGGTCACCTCCCCGTTAAACAACAAGACTACAAGAAGAAGTATCGTAACCTGGCGTCCACATATGTCACGTTCAGTGCAGACGGAAATGAACTGTTGGTAAACCTGGGCGGTGAGCAGATCTATCTATTTGACATTAACAGCAAGAGGAAGACAATCAAGTTTGGTATACACGCCGAGCAAACAAACAAAGGTAAATATTAAACATCCACACTCGGCTCTATACATATCATCGTCGTCGACAACAAATGTTTCCAGCCTGTAGTCGGGTCAATTTAGTAAAATGCTTCATCTTCCTCTTTCCTTCCTCCGCTTTTATCCTCTCATTTGCACACTTGCTGCTTGCTATCTCCTCCTCCCATCTCTTTCCTGGCCTCCCTTGAAGTATTTTTACAACATACTTCATCTCCTTAGTTCTCTTTGGTAATTTTTTCCTTTTACATCCTCAATACATAAATTCATTTAAATAGTAAATTAATGTTCATGGGTCTGGCCTGTATTAATAACACATGTAAGCATAATAAAAGCTCTACGAAAATTCTGATTTTAAATTTTAACAATAGTTTTTTTTTTTAAATCTTTAATTACATGCATTGTTTTTGGTTTTCCTTTCTTGAATATTGCTGAGGACTCTGGGGAACTTAGTGTTAGAATATTCAAGTTTAAATAAATATATATACTTAGAATAAATAAATACATCATATTCAGTAGTTTGGAACTTCTAAATTCTACTGGCATTTAAATAATATAGAGTGGATCTTAATATCACAACCTTCGCTATCTCTATTTTTAGCTCTTAAATTCCATGATATGAATATTAATAATATCACTACTTTTCATTGCGAGTATTATTATTAGTTCTTTTTGATGTTTCACTTTTGTGTCGGCTAATTGTAAATGTAATCAAAATGACCTTAGCCTTAGAATCTTGAACAAATCAAACATGGTGTAGGCCTACCTTGTCTTGTTTTTCTAATATATACACTTTTTAATTTAAAAATAAAAGTATGATACATAAATAAATAACAAACTTTTAATGTGAAGTTGAATGCATGAAGAAAATATTCATATTGTAAATTTTGAGGAGTTAGAATTGAGAATCTAAATCGAGATGAACTGGAATTGTGACATCTCTAGAAATAAAACTCTTTCTGTCTACAGAGCACAGTGTTTCTTCCAACGGTTTCCGAAGCACTGCTGATGGCTTTTCCAGTCCTTCATCCTGTTCCAATGGCGTGTCCTTGTTCAGCGCATCCTTCCCTGTGACGGCAGCGGATAAGAAACAATCTCCATTGCTCCCAACCCGGGTCGAGATGCTCAGACTCAAGGTGAGTCCTCTTCCGCTCGCTTGTCTAGACTCGCCTATAGATCCATGATGTACTCACTTCTAATACTGGTCTCTCAAGGTGAGTCCTCTTCCGCTTGCTTGTCTAGTCT
Organism: Timema poppense; assembly: GCA_902141375.1. NCBI lineage: Eukaryota > Metazoa > Arthropoda > Insecta > Phasmatodea > Timematidae > Timema > Timema poppense. The sequence goes on along the minus strand of CABFOV010003437.1, from coordinate 15,118 downwards.
CACCTATAGATCCACACTCGACTCACTCTAACACGGGTCTAAACTGTTTCAGGCCAATCAAGCATTTGATTTCCAACATTTCTCCACGGCCATTATGCTGTACAACAAAGCCATCAGCCTGAACGGCAACACTGCTCTACTGTACGGCAACAGAGCGGCTGCATATATGAAGAGGGCGTGGTATGTGTTTGAACATATGACAACAAAACACCAACTAGTTTCAATCATGTGATGAGTGATGGGGTGTGGCGGGGGTAGTAGGGGCTTGTAGCAGACACCAAATGACCACTTGTAACTAAATCCTTTAATCCTTTATTCAAAACAGAGAGAAAAAATGGAGAACATTAACTTGCCTAACAAACAGATAATCTGTGAAAATACCCAGTGGCCGCATGGTCTAAGGCGCTAATCTCGCAATAGACAGGATTGTCAATAATGAGAAAATTGTCATTTGATCCTGGTCGAGTGTATTGAGGGTGGTTTTGCATAAAAGGTTTTCCACTCTCTTTTTTTCTCTCTCTCCACACAAATATAGGTACACTTCCTCTAAATTCAACCTTAATCATCCATAACCCACTATCTTAATTAGTACACACCCATATAACCCAAATGGGAAGTAAGACGTAAAAATGAAGAAGAAAAAAAATCAGTAAAAATGGGCAAAACAATTTTTTTTATGACAAAGTTATTTCATAAGTTGAAATATAATAAAAAATATTTCTACTTTAATTTTGATAATGTCTGGAAATTAATTCAAGGTTCAAAGAAAAAGTCTTAATATTTTAAAAAAAATCCAAAATCTTTGTTGCTGCAAAATGTAGATTGAACTACAAGAAAAACTAATTCCAAAATGAAGTCAAAAGTTGGCAATAAGTCTTAAACAAGCCCTTGACGGTGTTGGAGTGCTCGGAATAATCGTCACATGTCAGATTCACTTTATATTGACAACTTTATTAGTTTTTTCTTTAAGGAGCTTCCCCCACTACTTCTTTAAACTAAGTGACCCCTGTGTTCGACGTTAGAGGCCTCAAAATGGGACAACCCCTCAAGGAGGTAGAACCTATGTCGCTCTTCACGGCAAGATTTTATTTTTACTTCGCTATCAAACTGAAACCTGGCGACAGATTTTAAAGCTCTTTCACTAAGGAATTTTTGTAGTAGGGGTGAGTGGTCCGTAGTCATTCAAACTTCCCCAACCACGAACTTTTTCTTTCTTTAGTTTATTGTGTGACAATACAATACACTTGTCAGACTTGTCACGATTGAAATGTGTTACTGTGGTCGATAACCAAACCAAATGACCAATATCTATCCAGTATCCAGTTTAATCTTGACTAAAATATAATTAAGAAGCAACAAAAAAAATATTTAAATATATCTTACAACTCTATGGTAGTTTTATTTGTGTCATCAACCAATTCATTAGAAAATACTTTTGAAAATTACAAAATTGAAATAGTAAATAAAAATAAAAAATAAACTACTAAGAGTAAATTTGATGAAGAAAGCCCACCTAGGGAAAGAGGAAAAATGTGGAAGAATCCAATGCACAAAGGTGACATCTTCTTCCTGTTACACTGGGACTACTTGGCCAATACTGGAATCTGTTTGGACCCAACCAACGCTACAAGTATTATTTATAGTACCGTCCTATAGTTGGACAATGATGCTGAATATACACCTAGTTGGACAGGGATGCTATTATGTTACAGGGATGGGGACACATACGCGGCTATGAGGGACTGCCACACAGCACTTCATCTGGACCCAGCTTATGTAAAAGCTCATTTCAGGTAAAAGACGATCATCCGATTGGTTCACTAGTCATTATTTGAAATATTATTAACTCTGAAACATGTGTCACTTTATATATTTAAAAAAAGCTAACTCTTTGATGTGATTGTAGATTAGCGAGATGTCTGCTCGAACTCCAATGGGTCCAAGAAGCGGAGGAGTGTCTTCGATCCTTCAAGGAGAAGTTCCCTGGCCATGTCCATAGTCACGCATGCAAGGCTCTGTGTAAAGACATACAGGATGCTGTGACGCCCTCCTGCGATGATGGTGAGCTGTCACAAGACACTCGAGCTGTGTTTGAGTTGCCACGAGACACTCGGGTTGTGTTGTGAGTTGCCACGAGACACTCGAGTTGTGTGTGAGTTGCCACGAGACACTCGAGTTGTGTGTGAGTTGCCACGAGACACTCAGGCTGTGTGTGAGTTGCCACGATACACTTAGGCTGTGTGTTAGTTGCCACGAGACACCCGGGCTGTGTGTTAGTTGCCACGAGACACCCGGGCTGTGTGTGAGTTGCCACGATACACCCGGGCTTCGTATGAGTTGCCACGATACAACCGGGCTTCGTATGAGCTGCCACGATACACCCGGGCTGTGTGTGAGTTGCCACAAGACACTCGGGCTGTGTGTGAGTTGCCACGAGACACTAGGGCTTCTTATGAGTTGCCACGAGACACTGGCTGTGTGTGAGTTGCCACGAGACACTAGGGCTGTGTGTGAGTTGCCATGAGACACTCGGGCTGTGTGTTAGTTGCCACGAGACACTCGGGTTGTGTGTGAGTTGCCACGAGAGACTAGGGCTGTGTGTGAGTGTCCATGAGAGACTCAAGAACAAGGATGGTATGTTACAGATGATGGTGAGCTGCCGCGAGACTCCAGTGAGTGTGGAAGCAGTGACCTACAGTTAAAGGTTCAAGACTCCATATCTCAGCAAGAGAGGAGTTGGAGGGAAGCGGCTAGAGACTATAAAGTTCGTTTCTGTGGCCACTGTAACACCACAACCGACATCAAGGAGGCCAATTTCTTTGGCAGGTATATCTCAAACCTACTACACGTAAGTGATTCTAACTGGGCGATTGTGATAATACATCGCTGGACTTTCTTGTGGACATGCAGGGGGTCTAGCTGTCATTAAATGAGATAGAATCTACTTTTACTCTGCTCTTGCTCAATATTGTTCTTGCATTCCACCTTTATAATTTTCCCATATTAAAGGGAAACATAACAACAACAAAACTAATAATTTTCGTAATTAAAACCAACCNTTTTTTTTTTTTGTTTGAAGACCAAGATTACCATTTCCTGGCATTTGAGAAAGCTATGAATCAAGATATCAAGAATCGTAATATTAAAATCGATCACAATAATAATCTTGGGGTATCAAGGAATCAAATTTGACATTCTTCTTTAGTAGTTTTTAAATTAGCTTTCAGATCATGAATTTTATGTGCGCCAAGTCATAGCACTTTAAGTTGTTTACATTGACACACCGCTAAGAAGTTATATTTTCCTTGTTAAATCTGTCAACACAGTAACAGTATCCTTCATAAAGGGCACAAGGCATCCTTCTGTTTGTTTAGATGAGTTATATGTCAGTATCCGCAAGAAAATCAAAACTTTAAAAGTTTTTAAACTCAATAAACTTCAAAACTAATTAATACATACTTTTATATACTGAATTGACTAAAGTTAAGTTTACTATGCATATACTGATAAATATTAAGAAATGTTTAGAATTTAGTTGAAATTATTAGCCAGGAAACCCTATATCAGACAGTTAGTTAAATACTTGCATTCACTGTCTACAAGCCAAGCTGGGAAAAACCATATTCCTCCCCCCTCCACCAGCATTACGCATTTCTTTGCTTTAAACAGCTAATTCACTCAAGTTACTTTACTTTTGGCTTGCGCTTAAATGCTTCATAACCTGTAACCTAGACAAAAAATAAGACTTGGTGCTAAAAAAAAAACAAGTGAAGGTCAATACATTATGTTTGGTTCAGATCATAGGACAGTAATATAGACCAACTAGAGTTGATATACTAAATGATAAACCAACTAGAAACCAACTAGAGTTGATATAGTATCATGTTCTAGTGAAGGTCAATACATTGTGGCTGGTTCAGATGATGGCTCCTTCTTCATATGGGACCGTAAGACCACCAACATAGTCCGGGTATTGAAAGGAGATGACGCTATAGTCAACTGTTTGCAGCCTCATCCATCCAGCTGTCTCCTAGCTACCAGCGGCATTGACCAAGTGGTCAGACTCTGGAGTCCTCGACCAATGGCAAGTACAACAATGACGACTAAACAACCCCATACATTAGTATTTTTATACAAAATAAGGCCTCCCAGAATGTTTTATCTGTGAAACTGTGCGTGTGTGTGTGTGTGTGTGTGCGTTTATTGAAACTAATAACATCAACTTCCTATCAGCACACTTCATTTTCATTGTCACAACAATAATATATATAAAATGCAATTTCTAGTTTTATAGCTATCTAATCAAAGTGATGCTATCTATACAGCGAAATCATAACTAAAAAATATAAGCTTTTGACAGTCAACCTTGCAGTCCAACTGAGAACATTGATCCACTCTCTTAACCCGATGAAGCTGTCTGTGACAGTGAAAGCTTGTCCTTAAAATGTGTTTTGTGTGTTTTTTAGTGTTCTCTCTAAACAATTACTACTCCAGTATCACTTAGGTAAATGTGTTGTCTATCTCTCCTAATTGTAACCAAGATCTATCCAAGTATTATATTCCAAATAACCTTAATAATAATATTTGAGTGATCACAATTAATTATTCGTCATAATTGATAATGTTTTATTAGAAAATTAATAAAAAAATGTATTTTACTTATTCTTTATTTAAGGTAGGGACATAATTATTTCAGGAAAGATTGACTCTAAGCAGTGTATAATTCATTCACTACCTTAGTTTTCTTGGATGATAGCTTAAAAAGTTAATAGAAATAGTCCCTAATGTATCCCTATGCCAACATCTGACATATTTCACTTTGGATAACTGTAATGAAAACATACGGTAATGTATGAATGTGATAGTTGACCACAGTAATTTAGGCCAATATTATTTATATTTATTTGAGGTTGGGCACAAAGCTTATTTATCATTTTATTCCACTTGAAAAAAATTATTATTCACAGAAATTTCACTAAAGTTCTAACGAATATTGCTTCAAAATGGTGACCGATGAATTTAAACCATGTGATTGAACATGACGTAAACAAGTTCTTTACAACAATGCACCCACGCAGTGGTTAAAAATATTTTATTCTCTTAAATATCTTGAAATACAATCAAATAATCATAAAACAATTTATTACGTATAAAAAAAATGACAAGTATTTTCTCTTTTCCAAGTAAATACGTTTCCTGCCACTTTGTTCATGACCATTTATATTACCATTACAAACAGTAATAGTGAAAGAGCACTCCTATGCTTCACTCCATTTTTTATTTCGAACCACTCTCTCCTTCCACTCTTAGTCTTAACACAATTCCTGCTATCCTCATACGTGCTTTTCACTTTCATTACCACTTCTGCCTCCTTAATTGCTTTCCAAACTTTATTCCTACCCACGCTATCATATGCCTTCTCCACATCTATAAACACCCTTACAAAGTCTTTCCCAGATTCATACATTCTTTCCAACAGCAGTCGTATGGCAAAGCTCTAGTCTATTGTAGACCTCTGTTCCCTAAATCCATGATGTTCCTCTCTCTCCACCTTCCTTTCATTTTATATCTTATTCTCTTTTCTAGAATCTTCTAATATATTTTTACCTCCCTAATGGGTGTCTCTTAGCCTCTCCTACCCAATCCTCACTGGCAAATGGTGTACCCCGGGATCTGAGTAACCTGGTGAGAAGGTTACCACCAAGAGAAGGTCTACTTGAGGACCTATATGTGGCAGCCCCACTACTCAGGTGTAGTTCACGGCAAGCTTAGTAAGCAGGTGGCCGAAACAAACCCATACTCTAGAAAACATAGCAAAATGCCAAGACTTTTAATATGTGTATAATTTGAACCGAGCCCAAAAAGGTTGCAGACTGCTCTTTTAGACAAAAAGTATATTTACGTAAAGACTTATGAATGCTCCACAGGATGGGTCGAAGAACGATCGCGAGGTATTGGATCTTGACGATGCAGCATCGGCCAACCAGAAGCGCATGAACGCAGACCCGTTTGAAGTGATGCTGATGAATATGGGTTATCGCATCACCTCCGTACATAGTGAAGAGGGGAGTGAAACTAGTGGAAGTGAAGATGCTGCAATCAACTGCAGAGCTAGTTAGCAACGTGCGTTACCGACACTAAGTAATGTTGGTTAACAATTCACTATCGAAATTTAAATGTTTTACTATTTCTGATTTTAAAATAAAGTATTGTTGAATATCACAAGTTGTCTTTCAGGAGTCCCAGACACCTGGAAAACTGGTAAAACACTGGGCAGTTTGCAAAATAAATAACAACAATGGACACGTGTGAATTTGGGGGTATTTAATTACTAGCTTTAAGTAGTATTTACTAGAGTTGGATCGATAACGATCATCGCCTGATAACTGCACAGTCAGATAAGCTGATGGTTGGCATTTGGCTCGCTTGTTCTTAACATTAATCTGTTGAACTGAGTGGCAGTTACTGGTGTCTCGTCATAGTCAAGATATTAGCAGCGGACAGTCTTGTACTTTATTTTGTTGCTAGGAGGGAAGAATAATAAGATCAGAGAGTCAGGCTTGTTTGAGTGAGAGAGAAGTTATTGCACCTGTTTTAATCAGTGGGGGGAGGGGATGTATCTTTAAAGGTAGCAGTGTAAGAAACAAGATTTAAGTGCAATAATATTGCAGTTTTTATATCAAAACTTTTTTTTTTTACTAAAAATCAAATATTGTTTCAATAGAAACCTATAGTTTAATTTTCGTCAACAGTTGTTGAATATCTGTCAAGGGTGTCTTGGAATTTACTGACAAACTTTTTTTCTTCATTTAAAAAAGTTCATCTTATGCCGCTATGATCATGACAGATATTCAACAACTGTTGATATCACCATGTGAAGAAAATAAACTTCCACTGGAGAAATATTTTATTTATTTAAGTCAATAACTGTTTTGCTATAAAAACTGCAAAAACACTGTCCTTAACTTGCGTTCACTGTACTCCCACCTTAATAAACACATGTCTGAGAAAGAAATATTCAAGGGAAGCTAAAATACTGCCCTTAACTTGCGTTCACTGTACGCCCACCTTAATTAACACACATCTGAGAGAGAGAGAGAGAGAGAAAGAAATTCAAGGGAAGCTAAAACTAAAGAACTATCGGTGGTTTCAAAACATCATGGATGTACAGGATTTAAATTGATTATCAGTTGAAATTTATAAAATTGTAATTTTTTTCTGAATAGTCCGTTATTTCAATACATTATTTAAAATATGTTTCATGTAAAAAATTAAGACGAAACTCTTTGGTCCTGTAATCAACTTGTTGCTTGTTTTGATTGTTTACAATAATTATTATTGTTAATAATAATTTATGCTCAAAGTTGAACTTATTGGATTTGGAGCAAGGGATGAAACTCCATACTCGGTTATTTCTTCAAATGGTTTCTGGTAATCAGCCGTAATATTATTACGACCTGTAAGGGAATGTGGAGTCCACATTTTCCCCCAACTCAAATAGAAGTGCGAATATATTTTATTAGTTTAATGTTTGGAAAAAATGTATGAAATACCCTCAAACCCGAAATGAAGTAAGAATATTTTTGATTATGTTGTTCTATGCTTTAAAAAAAATATTGTGTTTAGAATTATTGAACAGTAATTGTTTGTAATATTTCACTCTAATTTTATAAATGAAATTATCACAACATGCAATTCTTTTACTTTAAATTCTTTCACGTGAACATTAATTTGTAATGTATACAGCACCTAAAAATGGCAATAATTGAATATCTTAGCTGACACTATTTTTACTGTGTAAGCTCTCTAATAGTCAAAGCGAAGATTAAGCTAATATTTTATTCAAACTATCACAAACTGTTTCCAGCCTGTGACTGGGTCAGTTAAGTAAATTTTCTTCATCTTTCTCTGTACTTCCACCATTCACCTCCATAATCCTCTTTGGCATCCTCTCCTGAAACTAATTATCTTTAAAATGTGAAAGGTCCAGTGACAAAGTGAATTAAATTTAAATTAACTCTACATACTATCTTGAACGTTATAAAAATGACACGTGTGAACACCTATCTTTGTAAAATGTTGAATCAAATAAACCAAATGATTGGCATCTGTAAAATAGCCAATCAGCCCAGCCCTAGTATTTACCATATTGATCCAACATGGCTACTGTAAAAACTAAGATTTCATTAACCCATTCCCTGCGTCGCAAATCTGTGTACGCCATGCAACCATTATTAAAATATCAGTAATCTACTCTAAATAGAATTTCTTGCAAAAACAAACAAAAAGCAAGAGTATATGTTTTTGTCGTGTCAAACACTCCACAGATATATATATATATATATTAAAGAAAATCATTCAAGCAATTTTCAAAAAATTTTGAATTAAAAATTAAGCTTAATTGTAGCATTAGAGTCACGGTAATTAAAAACAAATATCATGCGGTATAGACACACCAAATATCTAGTTTGAATAAAACCATTTAAATTGTTGCACTTAATAGTTACAAGGACAACTTTTAAGGCCCACTCTGAGTTCAGAGGCACCAAAAAAAATTATTAATCATATCTTTTGGAAATTTTCACAATACATCTCTCTTTATATGAAAAAGTATAAATAGAAGTGTGTTTAGTTTTTATTAATTTGAAACATTTATTGTGTGCTTTCTGAACAGACATCAGCACATGAGAATTTATATAAGCAAGAATGCCTACGAATTTTGCCAGGGAAGCTATTTTCACAAAACTTTCAAGGTTTTTATGAATGCTATAATCGTCATGGGACCCGAGATGACTTTACTTCCCTTTAGATGGAAGTTGTGCTACAGATATTTTTCGCCCAAGAAAAATCTGTTGACCCCGGCTGGGTTCGGACCCACAAAAATTGTTGGGCGAGCACTTTACACCAAGACCATTGAGGTTGACAGTGTTTAGTTATATACCTGAAGAGAAGGCATCATAACCATGATCATGGATTACATCGCAAGACTACAAAGAAATACATTAGTCAATAGACACTAAGCCGAAACAAGCAAGATAGTTGAAACTAGATTAAGATATTAAAATAAATTAACTTATTTATCTGTGACAACAATGAGTAAGATAAGTAGAAGGAGAAATGAGTTTATAGACAAACAAATTGGAACACTTTCATTTTAATTAAAATTAAGAGTTAACATACAAAATTGTTTCTACAGTTGAACTATTTAAAAACATGAATAAGTTGTTTGTAAAGTTACATATGTATTAAGAGTTATTAAAAGCAAATTAGTTGCTGTGAGATTCAACGATGCAAAGATACATGACTAGTTACCTTCTAACAAATCAGATCGTTTAATACAAATACACAAAACTATATCTAACATAAATTTGACAGTTTAAGCTGACAAATGGAGTTGTTTGGACCTGATGTACATCGCTTAATCCAAACCTTTGGCACATTAAAAATTATAACAAATGTAAGTCTGTGTACAGCTTCAAATTCTAAAATATGAACATCACCAAGATTCACATTCAATTCAAAGTTCTGGATCCAAACATTTTATTAAGGCGAGCGTGAAGTCTACATTTTCAATTCGAAACTAACTCATATCGAATATATGAAATATTCTCATAGTTTAACTGTTATTTTGATTAATTTTTTCAAGTTCGACAAAATATATTGGGTTTCTTTATATAATTTTATGCACTAAAATCATTTAAAAAAATATTTTTTATTGTGCAATTGTCTGTAATATTCAATCATCTAAATCAATCAAATTATCAAAACATTTAGCTCATTTACTTCAGATTTTTTCATGTGAATATTGATGATGTATATACCAGTTAATAATGACAATAAGTGACCATAAATTGAGTATCTTGGTTATCATTATGGTATTTTTCTAAGTGAAGATGACACTTATAATATTTGTTTCAAAGCAAAGTCAAAGTTTTAAAACTTCACTCACCTCCAATTTCAAACACAAAGAGATTCTGATTTGATGAAATGTAAATTTCAAATCAGTCAAAACTTAATAAAAAAAAACCCATAGAAACCAACCTAATTTATTATTAAAATATAAAAACTGTTTGATAATAGCATTCTATGGAAGTCATGTGGCTGCTAATTGCATTTTATTTTAATAGTTTTAAGTTTTAAATGAGCTATTTTTTAAACTGGTAAATAATTTATTGAACTTTATTGAAAAATAAAAATCTAGCTTACACTCAATTTGAAATTAGGGAGGGGGGGCATTCTAGAGCCTGATATTTGATTGAAATTAGTATGCTAAGGTTGGCAATCGATTTGCACAAGGATAAAATTTATCATGTAAAAGAGTTCTCAATAAAATTATCAAAACTAGCTTACAACATATAAAGCTCAAGCAACTATAACTTAATTTACATTTCCACTCATTGAATGATGTGGCTGGTAAAGGATTGGTCATCTAATAATAATCATCAAATTTTTTCTTTCATACATAGCTACCATTGTTAAGGTAAAGTAATTAATATATGTAATGTAGTTTAACTAGACATTCATATGAGGTGTACAAAATGTTATAGACTCAAACAATCTTAGTAATTCTCATTGGTGAATGACCTTTACATAATTCAGGCAAATAATAATATTGGTACTTTGTGATTACAAGATAACAAAAAAACCTAATTTTCAACATTAAAAAAATGGATTATAATTCCATCAGTTCAACTGATAAATCAAAATAATCACGAGAATAAGGTGTCCTGTACTGACAAGATACAGGCGATAGTACAAGTTGGCCAGACATGCATAGTTACATTAAACTAATACATTAGTAATTAAAAACTATTATAGTACACAATCATCAGGTTAAATAAATGTCAATGTTATTCGATTAAATATATAATATTAATATTTATACAATATTTGGCTTTGTTGTGTACTTTAAAGTCGAGCTGTTTTCAATATTTAGTTAGAATATAAGCATCTCCAATGCAATCCTACCAGCAAAATTAGCTTAGCAGAGCACTTGTCATGGATAATTAAATTATCAGTAAATGTGACTAATTTATATATAAACTAACAAGACTAGGTGTAAATTTGAGACAAGAATGGTGAATTTATCAACAACATTAAAACTCTAACATATGGCAACCAATATAGTTCTGTTAACAAAGGCGGATCTATATTTCCTTGACTATTAAGGGAGCACTTCCCACATGTCCCTGGCTATTAAGGGAGCTCTTCCCACATGTCCCTGGCTATTAAAAGCATTCTTCCCTCATGTCCCTGGTTATTAAGGGAGCTCTTCCCACATGTCCCTGGCTATTAAGGGAGCTCTTCCCACATGTCCCTGGATATTAAAAGCATTCTTCCCTCATGTCCCTGGCTATTAAGGGAGCTCTTCCCACATGTCCCTGGCTATTAAAAGCATTCTTCCCTCATGTCCCTGGCTATTAAGGGAGCTCTTCCCACATGTCCCTGGCTATTAAAAGCATTCTTCTCACATGTCCCTGATTATTAAGGGAGCTCTTCCCACATGTCCCTGGCTATTAAGGGAGCTCTTCCCACATGTCCCTGGCTATTAAGGTAGCATACTACATATTTTGTTGGTTATTAAGCTAACATAAAACATATTTCTATGATTATTAAGGAGGCACACAAAGTAACCCGAGAGTATAATAATTCAATTTCAGTGAAATATTATACACTCGTCTAGAACAAAATAAAAAACAAACACAGCTTATAAAATCTTTTGTAATAAAAAGGATGGCAGGTCAATAAATGATCCAAATATGGATCAAGATATTAATATCCAGTGTATGTTTCTCGAGATGAATTTAGTACTAAAAATGTTAATTTATGGTGTAGGGTATTTCTGGGTTCTTGGTATAAAGAGTAATGTAACATCCAGCGCGCAAGATATACAAGACTAAGCTGCTTCAGTGGTTGAATGATCTGCATCACTCTTGCAAAAGACTGGATCTGGACCAGGAAGATCAGGGTTCAAATCTCACTTGGATGGTTTTCACTAAATGATTTTCTACTTTCCTTCCATGAAAACGTGTACACGTCCTCAAAACTCAACCCTTGGTCCCAAAACATTAGCGTAGCTACTTCATATGAGAGTATAACACAAACGGGTAGGAAGACGCGGTGAGAAAAAACAACATTCCGTAAAGCGCTTGGTTTGAAAACTGTACCTAGCCCATCTAGTGAGTTATTTGGATTTAAGGGCTGACCAATGGTGTTCCTTCACGAGACACCTGGAACATGGCCCTCAAGGACATCTAAAAACCTTGATGGCATGGATTATAATGTTGGGAGATCCATCCAATACAGTCCCAAACAGAACATAATAGATTTTACTTTCTTGCTTTTCTAGAGTTTCAATATATTTTATTACTATTTTTTTTTCTTAATTTACTTCTTAACTACATGTATATTTTTTTGACAAGAATGTGGTCCTAAAACTTGTTAAAAAAAGAGTTTGAAATAAATGGTAGACTATAGAAGGTTTGACCATGTCTGCGTACTATACATACACAAACACACACACACACACTTGTTACTGGTCACTAATAGTGGAATTATGTTTAAAAATATATTACCTTGTAAATTTTTAATAAAATATTGTGCGCTTTCTGCATTAAAATCTATCAAAGTTGGCAGGAAGTCAGCAAATCATGGCACATACCCAACCTGTTATTTCTTAATTTAAGACAAAAGTAATTAGTATGTTCTATTTAAATAGAGTGTCCAGCGAAACTATATTTTAAAAATTCCTCAATTTTTTCAGGTTTTCCATAACTAATGTATTTTTACAGCATGTATATACACACACAATTAAATATGTTACAAACATTATTTTATTAATATCGCAACACATCATGTAATTATATTTTTAAACAGAAAATTGAATGTAAGAAGAGATGCTAGAAATTTGGAGGACATGGGAATGAAGTTTGTGAGGAGCATGTCAGCTGTCACGAGGTGGAACAGGATTAGGAATTAAGTTATCGATGAAAGAGTGGGGATAGTGGGAGTACATAAGATAGTAGAGGAAGCAAGACCGAGATGGTAATAGCATGTAGTGAGGATGTTGGAGTACTTGAGACATTAGAGGAAGCAAGACTGAGATGGTAATAGCATGTAGTGAGGATGTTGGAGTACTTGAGACAGTTAGAGGAAGCAAGACTGAGATGCTAATAGCATGTAGTGAAGATAGAAAAAGATAGCATAACAGGAAATAAAGTATGTAGGAAAATTACCGCAAGGAGGGCCAAGAAAGAGATTGAAGGAGCAGATAACAGAAAGTGTGCAAGTGAGATAAGAATGGAAGAAATCAAAGGAGGGAGAATGGTGGAAGGAAGATGAAGGCTTTTTACTAAATTGACCCGGCCACGGGCTGGAAACAGTTGATGATGATGATTTTAGACACATACTAATTGTGAAATTGTGATGGGGTTAAAGGATTTCAGCCTAACGCGATGGTTTGATCAAAGTTAGATTTCAGTGAGATCATATCGAGCGAGACATTAAATGATCACCTCGCATCAGTACGGTTTAAAATTGTTGTGAGACACAATCTTTTTAGTCTTGTCTTCTTATAACTTAATCGCATTTTCACGCATGTGCATAAACAAGTTTCAACTTTGGCTAAAGATGACACAAAAAATATGTTTGAATTGAGAACTGAGATTAGTATACTCAACAGGGACAACTCTATTAAAAGAGATTTGTGGTGAGTTGAGGGTTAATTGGAAGAAAAGTGTAATTTTTACTATTGTAAATAAAAGTGGGGTTTTTTTTAGTGAAATACCTGAATATTCCATAAATTCTCTGACCAAACCAATTCCCTGACATTTCCATGTTATCCAGGTCACTGGACACCCTGTTTAGATGTATGATGAAATAAAAATAAAAATGAATGGCGAAGACGCACTTGAATTAACTGCCATATATGTATGCATTAAAAGAGAAGCATTTCTTGTACTATTTTGTCAAATGTATGCTCGAGACAAGCCAGCAGCGCGGTGAGAGCTGATTCAGGCCTTATAACGATGCTCGGTGTTGTGGATGGCACAGCAGAGAACCAGGGAAAAGATGAGGCCTAAAGCCTCGATGATGATGATACCAAGACCCACGCCAAGAACTATGCTCATGTGCAGGCGAAGGGTTTCTATCAGCTTGTCGATACAACCCTGTATAATAACAAAGACTTGTTTAGTTTGGTGAGCAGACCATTTTCAGTTCATAGTCTAATAATGGTGAGCAGAACGGTATAGCTTCCCTGTCAGCACATGATGAGACTCACCTGTGAGTACATGATTCCAGAGATTGATGCTCCAGTCCCTACTTCCTGTCCAGCAACACAAGCAACAGAGCTCTCGGCTACAGTACAGCAGCTAGCCGGTATACGGTACATTTGCACTAAGGATTTGAATGTCAGATCAATCCCCGTCTTGTCAGCATTATTGTACCGGCTGCCAGACCAATCGTTGGGGCCATTAGCTCCACAACATCGCAGCTGTAACCAATAAACATGTCGGCGTTGTTAACCACAAGAGTGTGAAATTGTGTCAATACCAGAAGGAAGGCTTCTAATACTCACTCCCTTCTGAATGGCGTCAAAGGTGACGGTGCGAGTCTGTACCGTCCCATACTCCTCCTTGACCGTTGTGGTGATGCTCTCCCGTAGAGTGTCTTCCAAGGGCGCTCTGTTGTTGTAGCCCCAAGCACCGGCAGCAATCTCGGCCACCACGATGATCAGAAGAAAACAGAAGAACTGTTTCCAAGCAACAAAATATTAATGTCGAATACCCCAATAGCAGGAAGAAAGAAAATTTTTGTTTGTTGAAAATTCATCAATATATTTCTAAAGAATAAACTAGTCTCACGCCCTCTTGTGTGATTGTCACAGCCAGTATTTTATTGCTAGTTATTGACACAGGACACATCAAGGCTACCCACAAGATGACTACCCACACGACACATCCCAGCAAAGTAAGGCTACCCACAGGACACATCAAGGCTACCCACAAGACGACTACCCACAGGACACATCCTAGGAAGGTAAGGCTACCCACAAGAAGACTACTCACAGGACACATCCTAGCAAGGTAAGTCTACCCACAGGACGACTACTCACAGG
>CABFOV010003436.1:43886-65902 GCA_902141375.1 Timema poppense | reverse complement strand
CAGTAACAATGGAGGATTTAAACAATCTTAAATACACCGAACAAGTTATAAAAGAATCGCTCCGTCTCTATCCGATAGTACCAATGATACCAAGAACCTCAACTGAAGATATCAAAATAACAAACTATACTATACCTAAAGGCTGTGACGTGATATTTAATATTTATGCTTTACATCGCAACCCCAAGATCTACCCGAACCCAGATGAGTTCGACCCGGAGAACTTCTCACCGGAGCGCTCCAAAGGTCGACATACGTACAGTTTTCTTCCGTTTTCCGGCGGTTTGAGGAAATGTGTTGGCTACAAGTACGCCATGTTCCAGATGAAGATAGTTCTGGCGACAGTTCTGAGACATTTCACCATCCATCCGTCTTGTGAGAGGAAAGAAATAGATCGATGGGCTTTTAGTCTAACAATAAAATTAGTGAATGGCTATAACATCAGAGTAGTTCCTAGAGGTTGAATTATATTTAATTGCTTATTTACATTTCAAATTTTTACTTCCCAAGTGCTTTTACTCCTTCAAAATACTACACCCCTTATCAAAAGGCTTTAAACTAAACACAACTCCACATTGTCGTATTAATATAAGATTTTTTTTATTAAATTAACTATGCGATTTTTAGTGAGTAAATTGTGTTGAGTGATTGGTAATAATTTGTTCGGAGAAGTTTCAATTTGTGTTAGATTTGTAGACTTTAGTTTACTTACTTATAAATATACATATAATTTGGTTGGGTAAATTTTCAAATTTATTTCTATCTAATAAAGTCTAAATCAATCTAATTAATTTGACTAAGTTTGATGCTATTAAAATTAGATACTGAGGGATTTTTACAAGCTTTATCTTGTATATTTCAATTAATTAGCAATTTTGGAATAATTTCTGTTTCGAATAATTTGTTTCCAGACAAGTTTTCATGACTTACATTCGACATTTATAATTAATTACTAAACTACATGTAATAAGTGTAGCCTTAAATTAATTAATGTTAATCATTCTATATAAAGGCCATATCAATATCCTAAGAAAAGTTTGTGTGTGTAAGCTAAGTGAAATTTTGTTATTCAAGACAATATTAAAAGATTACAAATCTTGAAATTAATATATTTGTATTTAATCTATATTTATAATACTTATATTTTTATCCCAACTAGTTTTTAACTACATGTGTCAGTATTAATATGTTTTCATTCATTTTTAGGTGTAAAAGATAACGTAAATTATTAAGGACATGGTCAATGATAGTTGTAAGTGAAGAGTCGCATCAGCGCCAGCCCCTAGTTTAAGGTATCAGAAAAAAAAATTGAGTTTTAATTTGTGTTTGTCGGCTCAGTCAGGCCACGGAGTCTCCGGAGCTATTAGAGCACTTTAGAGCTACCTTCACTCATCCAAAGAGTGGGTATGGATCAAACAAGTATTTATACACAATATGGAAAATAATAATATTAAGAGGCAGTGCTAGAAAAAAGTATTGAAGAGATAAGCTAAGATATCCTAAAAATAGATCATATCTGAACCGTGAATATGCATTAAATTACAAAATTAATAAATAGTAGATAAAATTTTATTTGTATGCATACATTTTTACATTAAAATATTACAAAATTGGCCAATGCTGATTTATTCTAAAGCGACATTTTATGGGATCAATACCATACAAATATTTAAATATTATAATTTTTTCATTGTTTGAATATTATTATCGGCACATAATGAAAAATAACAACTATACATTGGTAATATACGGGACGAATCCTGGATAGCTCAGTGGAAAGAGCATTGGCGTACTAAGCCGAAGGTCCCGGGTTCGATTCCCGTGTTCAGGTGCAATTTTTCAATTTTCAGAATATGACATATTGGTTAAGTTTAAAATTGTTTAAATATGGGACTCATCACGTGCATCTTTGTATAGGCGGACTGAACGAACACATTCTTCAAGTCTGGTTTGCTGTTTACAGCAAGGTCCGCATTCAAATCCCGGGAGGAATTAATAATTGTATTTTCCTAAACGGATTATCACTCTCTATCCACACAAATATGAGTAGGCTACACTTTTTCTAAACTCTACCTTAACCATCTTTACACCCTTCAACTGTATCAACAGTAAATAAAGAATGAATTAAAGTACACAAGACATTTATAAAAGTACGAAGGAAGTTATGACTGGAATTCAAACCCCGATCTCCCCGTCATCGCAAGTCCAGTTCTCTTGCGAGAGTGACGCCTAACCTTTCATGCATCTACAAATTGAAGGTTCTGTTTTGTTAGTTTGGGTAATAGAGACATACGTCTGTCATGGCCAGGTTTCTAAAAGGGTAAAAAATGCTAGAATAATTGTAAAACACTTAATAATTATCTAAAACAGTGATATCTGTGAATAAGAACAAAATATTACTCATATTTCATTACCTAAATACTTTATCAAGAAACTATTAATTTTGGTATTCTTTTTATCACCGGGTCTTACTAACCATTCGGGTTTTTTTTCTATTGAATATCAAAATAAACAAAACTATTTTAATCCTGATCAGTGGCTCGTAGCAAAAATTAGTGGGGGTGCTGCCCCAGAAAAAGTTTAGCCTTTGTTTTAAAATTGTGTAAAAGGAAAAATACATGTATAAAAAGAACATTTATTCAGGAACTTGATAAAATCTTTTTAAAAATAACCAAACATTTGTTACTTACTTTAACTTAATTTGTTACAGTTCAAGTTTGATCTATTCATTTAAAAATGAAATCCATTCTTCTTGTTATAATTTGCGCAAAAAGTTCAATAATTTTCTCCTTGATATCTGGATGAAAATTGAGGAAATTTTTCTCCATAGAAAGTACTGCAAGCGCATTTTGTATTTCTGTTAAATAAAAGAACCGGAAAAAAATGAATCAAATAGAATAGCTGGAAGCAGAATAATAATCTAATTCTACACTCTTCCACACTATTACATTCAAAAATGTGGTACACGGTTTTTAAGCACAACACACGCTGAGTAAAAAAAACACTTCCTTCCACCATCACGTCAGAGCCGGCACTGCGAGAGTAACAGTGCTCTCTCTACCTGGCAGTCCCGCCTTCCTCCCCGCCCCCATCCTATGTGCGCGTGCGCACAACAGTAAAACACCACGTCACTGGCACTGTGAAGCGCACAGTTCCATACAAAGATTTTTGTATCTTTTTCATTGATTGGGGGATGTCTACTGAAGTACTGACATTAAGGTTAAGGAATATATATTGTACTACAAAAATAAAAAAGAATTAAAGAAAAAATGACTCATTATATTAAATATTATTGATAATATCAAGTGTAAATAGGGGGTGCTGTGTTCCGCAGTGCCTAAACACGAGCAGCCACTGATCCTGATAATAATATGTTGTTTTTAAATATGACTGAGTAGTGTTTATTACTTTCTCATACTTATTTACTAATTGGCATTAGGAACCCAAGAGTTAATTGCTGCACTTACTTAAGTACACCACCTATTGATATATTGAGCTAGTTCTATCCAGTCCACCTCATTACTCATGAAGATTACAAATAAAGATGTATAATTGTTTTGAGGGGAAATTCAGCTAAGGGTAGGGCACCTATGACTTTTTTTTTTTAAAAATTTACTTTATAATAGATTTTTTTAAATAGCTTCAATGATTTAGTTCAAAATTGAAAACGGGAGACTATTTTGCCTTATTAATACTAATGTATATTTTTTTATCGAAAATAAATTAATTTACTTGTTGTTTAGCTACAAAGAATCAAATAAAATTTGATTTTTTTTTTATTGATATTAAAGATTGATTCCAAAATGAAATCTGATATTAGTTTTTCATGATAAAAACGAATACAATTTTATTTTTTTAAATAACAAATAATTAAGTAGTTTGCAAATCATTTATTTTTGAGAATGTAAATATTGTTATAGTCATATTTGGATATATTTAGTTTAAAATTTACTAATAAAGAGTGTTTATTGTGAATAACAATATGATTTGTTTGTTTTGACGAGGAAGGGTGTTTACTAAAAACCTATTTTTGAACAGTTTGAAAATCATCTTCGAAGCTATAATACTTACACAATATGAGAAAGTTTGTGTGATTGTGTCGTCCCATTTATTTACTTTAATGTCTTATGTATTTATTTTAATTTCGCGGTTATTTTTATTTTATTTGAATTTCTTACCTGTCGCCAAGAAATATAATGGAAGCTACTATTGGTGAAATGTTTGGGTTACACATTTAATATCATATCACCCACTTAGATGGCTACAAGGTTTAACGCGCTATTCTCGCGGTGGACTAGACTGCTGATAAAGGGGAGATAGAGGTGAGTAGCTCGGTCTTGTGTACTGAAGGCTTTTTCCGAAGTGGGTTTCCCTTCTCCCTCACGCAAATGCGGATACACTTCCTATAAATATAACCTTCCTTAACCCTAAAACGATAAGAGTTATTCGTACATAAGCTTATAACCCGAATGGGTAGTAAGGCAAAGTGCTAAAAGAGATAAATTTCATGTCACATTATTTATGTTGTCTATTCATGTTTTTATACACAATATATGGTGAAATTATTGTCTTCACACTATTTCACAAAACAAATTCCTTATTTAAAAATATATTTCTGCCCCTGTAACGTGCACGGTATTGCAAATATCTTTTCATATTAACGAGTAAATTTTCTTAGGGCTGATTTTATAATGTATACAGTAAACTACCGATTATCCGAGGGCGGATTATCCGTTGCATCATCAACAGTTGGGGTTACTTTATTTAACACCGCGTTGTTGGAGAATACAGGGCTACCGATTGTTGTATTCAGTAAATTTTAGGGAAGAAATAACGATATAAGATGTCAGAAGAATAAGCAAGACGGACTGCACGGACTCATAACCTGTTTAATTATCTGGAACAAGAATTCTAAACGCTCCTGTTTGACAAGCTGATGTTACGAATAATACATAGCGGGACGAGAGGAGAGGAAGCAGAAGACTAATACAAACCTTTTAAGGCCCTCGGCCCTGTCGAGTGCAAGTCTAAAACCTATTCCGGGGGATGGTGGGCGGGACGGGGAAAGGGGTGGCGTGGCTTCACAACCGACCAAAGTATCCTTCCGCGCCAACAAGAACAGATGGCTCACGGAAACCGTAGATGGCGCTAACTACTAGACATATTTTGCGGAAAAATCGTACGTTTGAAAATATCAGTTTTCTCGAGAACAATTTTTATGTTAATATTTTCAATACCCTTTCTTAGATAGTATCGATGTTTATTAATGTTATATTTTCTTATTTTTTCTTATGAAACCGGCAGTTTTCCATTGAGAAATGTCAATTTTATCGATTTTTTATCACTGTTTAAAATTATATAGGAGGTGTGTATGTAATAATAATAACTTAATCAACATGCTTCTATTCTGGAACAAACCATTTCCGAAAAGATAATTGAAAAACAATAAAAAATTCTAAAGATAACCGTTTGTTCCCACGGCTTTGTATTTCCACGTCAAATTTTATATTATTTTAATTTTATTTATGTTATAAAAATAACAACATTGAATGTTCTTAAATGAAGTCCTCTCACTATTTTAATTTTGAGTCACTATGGCGAAACGATTTTTACAGGCCTGGTTTAAGGAATCACTCTCGCAATAAAACGAGCTTCAGATTACCGCGAAGTAAGGGTTCGAATCCCACGTACTTGGTTTTTATCCTAGTTGTTTTTCCATTTTATCTTCGCACAAATGCGGGTGAACTTCCACAATTCTTCAAGCCTTCTCATCCCTAACACATATTCGTGAAACTCCCGTGGATTTTGAGACAGGCTGCTAAATATTAAAGAAGGCAATCAATTCGGAAAGTCATGGGAGGAACTCAAAAATGTGGCAGAAAACCGACTTAAATGGCGAAGCTTTGCTGTGGCCCTTTTCTTTACATAAAGAGTTAAAATAATTTACATCGACATATATCCTAAATCAGTAGTTATCTTTCACAGTAACCGAGAATGTGCTGGTTTAATTATTAATAGTAGTAGGAGTAGTAATAATATTGTATTTAAGTTGAAAGACAGTTGAAAAAACAGGTGTATTCACATTTCACACGCAAAGATGATACTAAGTATGAGATAGTAAGAATCCTTGATTACATCCTAATTACATCCCGACAGGACAGTGTGTTGGAAACTGCTGGTGTGGTAAAGAAAACCTGATGGAACTTTTGTTTTAGATCATGGGTGACAAATTCTTGAGTGAAGGGGGGGGAAATTCGTGTCCAAGCTAAGTTATGGTCACCTTGGAACTATATGGCGTTCAGACAGAACCATAATCCATAATGCGGGCCAAAAAAAGAGGCGATGGAAAGAGTCGTTATGGTGTGTAGAATTCAGAAGTATAGAGGAGGCTTCCTGAATCATTAGCTTAGTCGGTAGCATGTCTGTTTTTATTGAGCTAAGAGTCCCGGGTTCAATTCCCAGCATGGCTGAAAAATGTATCAGTAATGAAATGTGGGTTTCCCCTTTCACGGTGAGTGAACTAACGGCCGGGTCTCTAGGTCTTATGTTCGTTCTAGATTTAAACTGTTGTGTTAATAGATACATTGATCCAGAAAGTGGTTTATTTTTAACAACGCGTCTTATTCCCAGCCGGGGTCGTACGCATATTTACTAATTACACTAGTGTGTTAAGGATTAAAAAGGTCAAATTTAGATTAAGTGTACTCTGATTTGATTTGAGGAAGAGTGAGGATATTTTTTTTAATTCGCCCGTACTAGCCCTGGCATGGGGTTCGAGTCTTGGACGTCCCATTCACTATCAATCCTGACTAAATAAGCTTTACATTCATACCGCATGTTAACCAATACGGATACATTAATTATATTTATTTATTCAGTTAATTTCTTTAAATTATTTCCCTTGCTCACTAAATAATTAGTGTTATTTCTCAGATAAAGCAATGTCGCTGAAAGCAAGATGTCTTTACTTGTTTTCGCTGAGTGAGGTTTGTTTGTTTCTCGCAAAGAATCGATCCCGCTCCCCTTACAAGTTGTATCCTCCTTGCAGCTCCCATGACAGAGCTAGATGTTGGAATTATTGACTCTAGAAGCAATAGCTGTTCGTAAAATATACAACGTTCTTTTCGTACAGATATTTAAATAACATTTTATTATTTGGTTCCCTACCATAGGCCAGCATAAAATCATAACATAAATAATTTTCACTCTTCAGGATTAATAATTTGAAATATTTAATCGCACGGACATTGCAGAAAACACATTTCCCAGAAAGGCATTTAAAATTCTAACTGTGTCGTTTCTTTTAACTGGCGTATCAATGCATCTACGTCTTTAGTGACTTTAAGTTAGGTTTTAATATCTTTTTTGAACTGAATAGCTTTCAGATAAAACAATTACTTACTCTCACTATGATACGTACAATTAAATCACCACAAATCAAATTAACCCTTTTTTCATCTTTCTGGTAAATATGAGATAAATCTATATTAATAAAATGTTTAGTTTATATATCTGTTTGTCATGACTTATGAGCATTGCGTGAAATACCGCACGCATATGACTGACCTTTTAAAAATCAGTAGCCCATGTTTACGAACACGTGAACCTCATAGCTGGAATATTTAAATTTGAATTTGAATTTGCATTGAATTTGAATTGACAATGCACGTTTTCATAGTCCAAGGTTTTGTTTACAGAGATGTAACAAAAAAGAGCTACAAGTTAAATTAATTGTGTCATTGTTGTTCATAAATGGCAATTTCATCTGAAGAGATAAGAATTTAAATTTAAAGTAGTTTTTATTTTTTAAATTATTTCGACCCTCATTGTTCTCTTTAAGATGGCAAAAAACTTAATGTCAACACTAAATTTCAAATTAAACTCGGTACAGAATACGTTTGTATAAATCACGTTTATTGTCCAGACAACATGTGTACCAATTACAACCATTCAATTTGACCATTCTAGCTTAAAGTAATTATTTGTTCAACTTTTAATTAGTTGGCAACAACATTCACTAAGAATAACACCCATGTGGAACAAGTAATTAACCCGCCTCGGTGGCGTAGTTGGCTAACGCGCTTGTCGTGTTGAGCTCGACTGTTGGGGACGGGGAGATCGAGGTTCGAATCTCGGTCGGGTGAACTGGGGATGGTTTTCCCTAAATGGTTTTCCACTTTCCCTCCACGCAAATGCGGCTTCACTTCCTCTAATTCAACCTTCCTAATTCCTAATCCATTAGTGTGAATAGTACTTAAAAGCGTGTAACCCGAACGGGTAGTAAGACGCGGTGCTAAATAATATTATTATTAATAGCACGTAATTAAAACATGGTGTCAAAACCTCACTAGCGCTACAACTGAATCTCATAAGGGGAGAGTATCAGAGAGCATCAAAACCAATCATAGCCGCAGATTGCCTGAATGGGGAAATATTAAATTTGTCTACTCCAACGTGGTAAATAACATTGAAGACCAGAAATAAACACTAGGTCCACGTAAGCCAATAATAGGAGGAGTAATAGCCAACAACCTCTCCTCAGATAAATATTCTGGTTCGATTTCAGATGCAGCCAAAGAGAATATTTATTTTATGTAATTTAATGAGCAAATATTCAAGTAACCGTTTAAGCTATAGCCCCAGGGACAGAGATAAATCATTTTAAGACCCACTTGTTTGGATTTGGGGGCACATAAGACGTCAAAACCTATAATAATCTCAACGTCACAAATATTCACAATTACAGGGTGTGGGTTTTTTTTTTTTTATTAGAAATTAAATCTATTCAATAAAAAAATTATGATTAATTTGTAAGTTGACTAAATCGTCTGAAATAAAATCAGCCTCTTTAGATAAGTTATAGTTAACACTGGTGTTAAAATATAGCCCAGAAGGATAAACAAATGAGAGAGGGGGGAAAAACCCTCTTCGGTGGCTGCATGGTCTAGGGCGATACTCTCGACATAAACTAGTCTGCCTATGACAGGTAAATCGTGGTTCAATCCCGGTAGGATGTACTAAGAGTAGTTTTTCCTTAATGGTTTCACACTTTATCTCTCCGACGAAATGAGGGTACATTTCATCTAAATTCAACCTTCCCCATCCCTAACCCACCAGCGTTATTATCAGATATAACCGAATAGGTAGTAAAACGAAGTAATAAGAAAAAAAAACATGGGAAAACTCATCAAAAACCACTGGCATTGAACTTGTAGACAAGTTTTAAGACAATTTAATTAAGGTAACATACACAAAAGTTCTTCAAGGTGAGTTAATTATTTTTAAACGAGTTGCACAGGATATTCAATTATTCATCAGGGCTTATAAAAGCGAAAAGAGATAGTACACGTTGTTAGTATTGTTAAGAATATCACTAAGCGACACATCGTACCTATATGTACATAAAAGTTAGTTCAAAGGAGAACACATATCTTCAAAGTAATTACTATGGATTTTTATAATACGATTAGAACAGTTCTCATTTTACTCTTGGTGTTTATCGTAGTTTTATGTTTGATAAAATTTTGGCAAAGACAAAGACATATCAGGAAACTGGCGAGTGAAATACCAGGACCTAAAGCATATCCACTAATAGGAAATATCCTGGATTGCTTGGCCTGGACTCCAGAAGAAACAGTACAGAAATACAAACGTATTGCTAAAACATATTCTCCAACATTTCAATTCTGGATTGGACCGCAATTAGCTATCATAGTCTGTGACCCACGTGATCTGGAGATTCTAATGAACAGTAGAAAGTGTTTAGGGAGAGATAGAACTCAGAAAATATTCGACAAATATCCGTTAGGAGATGGTTTAATTGCAATTGGTGGATAACAGTGGAGGATCCACAGGAAATTTGTCCTTCAATCATTTACTTACAATAATTTTGAATCTTTTGTGAAAGTGTTTGATAAAAATAGCAAAATTTTAGTTGATTGTCTAAAATTGACTTCAAATACTAATAACAGTATACATATTTTAGATTATTTGAAAAAATTCACGTTTGATAGCATTTGCGAAAACATGATGGGTGTTAAATCAAATTCTCAGAAGAAAAAACATGAAGAATATATTGAATCATTGACTACTTATTTGTATATATTTACTAACATGGTAATGAAACCTTGGCTTCTTATTCCTATATTATTTCGTCTAACATCAAATCACAAGAAAATGACAAAATCTAGAGTTTTTATGAACAGGTTTTGTGATGAAATTGTATCCAAGAAGACAAAGGATTATCGTGAACAATCTAAAGATA
This sequence comes from Timema poppense, assembly GCA_902141375.1. NCBI lineage: Eukaryota > Metazoa > Arthropoda > Insecta > Phasmatodea > Timematidae > Timema > Timema poppense. The sequence goes on along the minus strand of CABFOV010003436.1, from coordinate 55,638 downwards.
TTAAAAAAGAAGAGCAGTTGAAGAGTTTCACTAAGATAAACCGACCGACACTCCTAGAGTCAATGATTCAACTAATAGAAAATAACGAATGTTCCTTCTCCAAGAAAGAAGTCACAGTGAGAAATAAACTTCATGTTATGGGCAGGAATGGATACAACGTCAACCAGCCTCAGCTTCACGATGATGCTACTAGGATTCCATCAGGATGTTCAGAGAAAAGTACAAGAAGAACTCGACGCTGTCTTTGGAGATGACTTGGAACGTTCAGTAACAATGGAGGATTTAAACAACCTTAAATACACCGAACAAGTTATAAAAGAATCACTTCGTCTATATCCGGCGGTACCAATAATACCAAGAACTTCAACTGAAGATATTAAAATAACAAACTACACTATACCTAAAGGCTGCGACGTGTTCTTTAATATATATTATCTACATCGCAACCCCAAGATCTACCCGAACCCAGATGAGTTTCGACATCCGTACAGTTTTCTTCCGTTTTCCGGCGGTTTGAGGAAATGTGTCGGCTACAAGTACGCCATGTTCCAGATGAAGGTAGTTCTTGCGACAGTTCTGAGATATTTCACAGTTCATCCGGCGTGTGAGAGGAAAGAAATTGAGCGATGGGATTTAAACTTGGTATTGAAATTGGTAAATGGTTTTAAAATTAAACTTGTTTCAAAAAATTAAATTGTGATTTCCAAATTAAATAATAGATCTTATTTTTAAGGAATGTCAATTTGTAGTTTATTATGTAACAAGCCATATATTTTCAGGGAATTTTGTTTTGTGTTTATAATTTAGCACACACAACTGGTAAGTATCGATGCGACAAGACATAATATAAGCCATGTTATGTAAAATCTGGTTTGTATCGAATTTCAAAATTGTTCTTAAGTTCAGCTTAGGTAAAATAACTACTTTTATATTTTAAATAATATTTTTAATCAAAGTTCAATATTGTTATATTTTTTCTATTTATTATTTTCTCCATAGACGCTTTTATTTTAATACTAAAAGTTTTTAAACTAGATGATTATTGGTTTTTTTTATTTGTACACGTATTGTATTTCAGAATTATGAGATAGATTTAAATATTTAAAATATGAAATGTAGTTCTAGTTTGGAACAAAACCAGTAATACAAAGTATATACATATATATAATGTATGTATGTATATAGTATAGGTATATGTACATATAAATATATATACATGTATAAAATATAAACATATATATATATATATATTATTGTAATAAAATGGTGGCTGGGAATACAATATATTGAATAATTTTTATCTTGAACGCCACAGTGTTAAAAATATTTTGGAATTAAATTACGAGTTTATTGTTATTGTGAGCTCATGTGACTACTTGGCAAATTATGTTACTAAGAATAACCAATATGTATTGAGATAATTTATATTTGGTTGACAAATTGAATATCCTAATTACAGATGTATATTTACTATTTATTTGTGTAGTTGCATTATTTATTAATTTATATTTTGTTACCTTTAATATATCGACTCTACAACTAATATGTGTAAATACATTATGGGAGATTAGATTTAAAATTCACATATAGTCGATATAAATAATTTTAGATGACACTTTCACCCACATTGTGTACCACAGGCAAGGCCATAGATCGGCAAATACCCTCCCCCACCCCCGCCCCCTGAATTGTCATAGGAAAAGAAAAACTTCGAGTTTTCAAAGCCTATATAAGCTTTTCTGTAGTTATTTTGATTGTAATTAATTGCTTGATTAAATGCTTTAAGTGTTATATATAAAACAGTAACTTCCTCTAAGATCTACTATTTACATTCTCTCTTCCAGGTAGTGCCTCTGACTAGTATAATAAATATATATAAGACCGGTAAAGACAATGATTCTTAATATTACTTATATATAATATAATATATAGTAGTTTAGGTGTGTGTGTGTTTCGAACTGGTTTCGGCGGGAGCCACTCCTAGGGATTACTTAGAGAAATAAAAAGAAATACTCTTTCCTCCGCTGACCCTGACGATAGCACGATGACCCTTGAAGTTCGAGAACACGTCCTATTAATGTTTTAATAACGACACTACCTACAGTAAAGTTTGATTCACACTGGTAGGACTGTGCGCAGACTGTGTGGGACTGTGTCGTGCTGCCAACAATCTCGAACAAGTCATTCCCATAAGAGTTTCCTTGTAAGACCGTTTTTGATTCACACTCATAGGACTGTGCTCAGGCCGTGCTGTGACTGTGTCGTCTTGGATCGTTTCAAAAGTGATTTCCCAAGGTCACGGTCCAGCACGGTACGAACACAGTCCCAACACAGTCCTATCAGTGTGAATATAGATGATGTCGCCTTAATGTCGTTTTAGTGTCGTTTCACCTACTTCGGCTTCTTCCGGCAAGCGGCGAACCTTCACGAAGCTTCTTATCTACAATCTGACAGGGCTGCAGAACATTCCAACATTGTTAACACAACTGTGTGCTATAAGCCAAAACTATGGATGAAGAAAACTTAATAATGTTGGTTTATGAGTATTAATGATTGTATAATTCGCAGCATAAATATTATGATAATAATCTCACTAAATAAAATATTTGGAAGGAGATACTCCATTCANTCGACTGTTGGGGACGGGGAGATCGAGGTTCGAATCTCGGTCGGGTGAACTGGGGATGGTTTTCCCTAAATGGTTTTCCACTTTCCCTCCACGCAAATGCGGCTTCACTTCCTCTAATTCAACCTTCCTAATTCCTAATCCATTAGTGTGAATAGTACTTAAAAGCGTGTAACCCGAACGGGTAGTAAGACGCGGTGCTAAATAATATTATTATTAATAGCACGTAATTAAAACATGGTGTCAAAACCTCACTAGCGCTACAACTGAATCTCATAAGGGGAGAGTATCAGAGAGCATCAAAACCAATCATAGCCGCAGATTGCCTGAATGGGGAAATATTAAATTTGTCTACTCCAACGTGGTAAATAACATTGAAGACCAGAAATAAACACTAGGTCCACGTAAGCCAATAATAGGAGGAGTAATAGCCAACAACCTCTCCTCAGATAAATATTCTGGTTCGATTTCAGATGCAGCCAAAGAGAATATTTATTTTATGTAATTTAATGAGCAAATATTCAAGTAACCGTTTAAGCTATAGCCCCAGGGACAGAGATAAATCATTTTAAGACCCACTTGTTTGGATTTGGGGGCACATAAGACGTCAAAACCTATAATAATCTCAACGTCACAAATATTCACAATTACAGGGTGTGGGTTTTTTTTTTTTTATTAGAAATTAAATCTATTCAATAAAAAAATTATGATTAATTTGTAAGTTGACTAAATCGTCTGAAATAAAATCAGCCTCTTTAGATAAGTTATAGTTAACACTGGTGTTAAAATATAGCCCAGAAGGATAAACAAATGAGAGAGGGGGGAAAAACCCTCTTCGGTGGCTGCATGGTCTAGGGCGATACTCTCGACATAAACTAGTCTGCCTATGACAGGTAAATCGTGGTTCAATCCCGGTAGGATGTACTAAGAGTAGTTTTTCCTTAATGGTTTCACACTTTATCTCTCCGACGAAATGAGGGTACATTTCATCTAAATTCAACCTTCCCCATCCCTAACCCACCAGCGTTATTATCAGATATAACCGAATAGGTAGTAAAACGAAGTAATAAGAAAAAAAAACATGGGAAAACTCATCAAAAACCACTGGCATTGAACTTGTAGACAAGTTTTAAGACAATTTAATTAAGGTAACATACACAAAAGTTCTTCAAGGTGAGTTAATTATTTTTAAACGAGTTGCACAGGATATTCAATTATTCATCAGGGCTTATAAAAGCGAAAAGAGATAGTACACGTTGTTAGTATTGTTAAGAATATCACTAAGCGACACATCGTACCTATATGTACATAAAAGTTAGTTCAAAGGAGAACACATATCTTCAAAGTAATTACTATGGATTTTTATAATACGATTAGAACAGTTCTCATTTTACTCTTGGTGTTTATCGTAGTTTTATGTTTGATAAAATTTTGGCAAAGACAAAGACATATCAGGAAACTGGCGAGTGAAATACCAGGACCTAAAGCATATCCACTAATAGGAAATATCCTGGATTGCTTGGCCTGGACTCCAGAAGAAACAGTACAGAAATACAAACGTATTGCTAAAACATATTCTCCAACATTTCAATTCTGGATTGGACCGCAATTAGCTATCATAGTCTGTGACCCACGTGATCTGGAGATTCTAATGAACAGTAGAAAGTGTTTAGGGAGAGATAGAACTCAGAAAATATTCGACAAATATCCGTTAGGAGATGGTTTAATTGCAATTGGTGGATAACAGTGGAGGATCCACAGGAAATTTGTCCTTCAATCATTTACTTACAATAATTTTGAATCTTTTGTGAAAGTGTTTGATAAAAATAGCAAAATTTTAGTTGATTGTCTAAAATTGACTTCAAATACTAATAACAGTATACATATTTTAGATTATTTGAAAAAATTCACGTTTGATAGCATTTGCGAAAACATGATGGGTGTTAAATCGAATTCTCAGAAGAAAAAACATGAAGAATATATTGAATCATTGACTACTTATTTGTATATATTTACTAACATGGTAATGAAACCTTGGCTTCTTATTCCTATATTATTTCGTCTAACATCAAATCACAAGAAAATGACAAAATCTACAGTTTTTATGAACAGGTTTTGTGATGAAATTGTATCCAAGAAGACAAAGGATTATCGTGAACAATCTAAAGATATTAAAAAAGAAGAGCATTTGGAGAGTTTCACTAAGATAAACCGACCGACACTCCTAGAGTCAATGATTCAACTAATAGAAAATAACGAATGTTCCTTCTCCAAGAAAGAAGTCACAGGAGAAATAAACTTCATGCTATGGGCAGAAATGGATACAACGTCAACCAGCCTCAGCTTCACGATGATGCTACTAGGATTCCATCAGGATGTTCAGAGGAAAGTATTAGAAGAACTCGACGCTGTCTTTGGAGATGACGTGGAACGTTCAGTAACAATGGAGGATTTAAACAACCTAAAATACACCGAACAAGTTATAAAAGAATCACTTCGTCTCTATCCGGTGGTGCCATTCGTACCAAGAACTTCAACTGAAGATATAGAAATCAACGGCTATACTATACCTAAAGGCTGCGACGTGTTCTTTAATATATATTATCTACATCGCAACCCCAAGATCTACCCGAACCCAGATGAGTTCGATCCGGAGAACTTCTCACCGGAGCGCTCCAAAGGTCGACATCCGTACAGTTTTCTTCCGTTTTCCGGCGGTTTGAGGAAATGTGTCGGCTACAAGTACGCCATGTTCCAGATGAAGATAGTTCTTGCGACAGTTCTGAGACATTTCACTGTCCATCCGGCGTGCGACAGAAAGGAAATTGATCGATGGGAATTTACTGTAGTGTTAAAATTGTTCATTGATTTCAAAACTAAACTTATTCCCATAAGTTTAAATAATACTAAGTTTTAGGTTTAACATATTTCTAATTTTTAAATCAATAATTACTTGGAATTTTCTAAAAGAGGTTATTTTAATCACATTTTATTTAAGATACACACAAATATTAAAATTGTATTGATTTATTGCTAAAATAGTTTTAATGGCAAAGTCTTAAAGATAAAGGTAGGAGCATAAATAACGTGAGTTAAGGGCAGAATATTTTTGTAGTTTTTTTTTATCTTTTATTAACACTTTTTTTGTTCAAAATAAATTAATTAATGTTCAAGTATAACATAGATTTTAGTTTTCTACGCATGATGAACTCAACAGTTCTTATCATCTGTCAAGGATATCCTGTAATTTAATGACAACTTTTTCTCGTAATTTAAAAAGTTTCTCATCAAATGCCGCTTCAGAGCAGATATTCATCAACTGTTGATATCAGCGTGCGAATAAAATTAAATTCATTGTTTCTACTAAATAAATACTTAATTTATTTTGACCAGTGATATTTTTGAAGTAAAATAGTAAAAACACATTCCTTTTCTCACGATACCTACATTCCCACCATAAAATAATTTAATTTTAGTAATATATTTTAAAATGTAGTTTAATCCTATATAATAAATTTTTAAATACCCAATTTAATACAATATTACTAATTTAGCTGCAAAGTTTGTCACGCGGAATGAAGCGGTGAAAATAGTTACAATGAAAAAAAAAATGTATTGTAGCTACATTTGATTTGTAATTTGAAGTTTAATAAAGGTACCACAATTTTACATTAATGGTTATAAATTCAGTTTTATCTTTGGTTGTTTCGAAATTAAATTTTACAAAATTTACTATAATTATAACTTAAAATATTTAATATATTCAAATTTGTTTATGGTTTAATGCGTGAATAATATTCTACCTATATTAATAAAATGAAGAGTTTGTCTGTCATGGACATTACGCGATATCCCCAGCACGCAGAGGGCCGATAATTTAAAATTAGTAGCATCTGTGCACAAAGATGTTCACCTCGAAGCCGTAATTTATTTTAAAATTTGTATTAGAATTATTTTAATTAATGAAAACTGGATCAGAATAAATTGAATTAAATGGTTTTTCTGTCTGTTTGTAGAAAAGAAAAGCATGCATGGTTACCCCGGGCAAATCCGGCTACTTCTGCTCGTTCATAATGTGTCTTACTAGTAGAAGTACCCAGCAGTGACCAAGGTAACCACGCATGCCTTTCTTTTTTTCAAACAGACAAAAATATCTTCATTTATTTTCTTAATTTGATTTTTTTTTCCAACCCATTTTATTGATAAATTTTAAAAAGATTAGTTAAAAATTTAAAATTCTAGCTTTGAGTGAGGTGCACATGTTTGTGCACAGTGGCTACTAATTTTAAAATTTTGACCCTCTTCGTGCGGTAGATATCGCGTAATGTTCATTACAGACAAACTTTTCATTTTATTAATTAATATAGATGTGTTTGGACTATAATTTATTACAAATTGATTTTAACTAATTAATATGATGTCAAGAATGCCTTAAAATTTATTTATACTCTTGATTACATGGAAAAAATCATAATATTGGGTGCTAGACTTGACCAAGTCAAATATAACTACACCAATTTTGAATGAGCACGAAACCATAACCTCGGGACAACTGGGTCTATAGATCTTAACTGTATCCACCTCCTCAGAATGTCTGGGGTTCATATCTCGTCGTTCTCCGCAAAGACCACTGGCATTGTTGTAAGACACTTACTAATTGCCACTCCATAAATAAAAAGAAAATAAACAATGGAAATAAAAGAAAAGGGAAAAAACAAAGAATGTTTTACTGTGGCCAAAATAAATAAAGATATCATGGATTGAAATTGATAACGTGTATATTATTCCTCTAATAGTAAATAATAAATCCTACCTAATGGACGCTCATCCCAAATACAAGTCTGTGGTTAACAATATTTTAAATATAGAAACAAACCATTTAAAAATCAGATAACAATAAAGCAAACAATATATTTATCTTTAAATTTAGTCCTTTCACAATATTTTCTGTATGCAGTAACTGGAATTATAGTCCACTGTTGACTATAAATAAACATAAATTAAAAATAATTAGGAAGATGAATATGTTTTGTGGTTTGAGTTCAAATAAAGGATTTTGCTGAAAATAAAATTATAAATATGCTAATAATTTATGTTCTCCACTGAAGAAAATGTGGTGTTAAAGCTTAAAACCGTGTTTTAAAATGAAAATACGTCGGTGGTGGGCGATGATTGAAAATTAAAATGTAGACCTTTCTAGATCCAGTTGGTGATTTGACGAAAAGATGCAGAATATGTACCTGGTTTAAATAATGTAAAGATATTAGGAGAAATATGAAGAGATAGTTCAAACCAAATTGCCCAGGCAGAAGATCAAACCTGGAGCTTTCTATGGAAGTAGTCCAAATTCGTGGATGGCTGTTTGAAACTATTTATTTCTCCATCTTTCTTCCCTTTCGTTTCAGGTGAAAAACACGGAGACCTCTATTTATAGTCACGAGTTTTACAACTTTCAAAAAATGTTCCAAATCCAACCCAGCTCAAGCAAAGAGCAAGTTGAAAGCTAATAATATCATAGACGTAACAATTAAAGAAAGAACAGAAATAGATCGGACGTAATTAAAATAATAATAAAATAGAAGTAAAACAAAGTCCGCAAAAGAAACACATGAATTTTCTTTTTGAAAAACTTATGTAAACAGGTAACTGTTGTCTTTCCCTTTGTTTATGAATATTTGTCTGAAGTGATCATGCTCCAAAGAAAACAGTATTAAGAAATTCGATTTTAACTAAAACCACGTGGCTGTTTGGTCGAAATGGCGTAACCTGCCCCTATCTTTAAAAATATTGGGATAAGGTTTTGAAGAACCGGTTCTTTGTTACAATTATTATAATTATTTGAATGATCAATGATTGAAGGGAAGAAATGTTACGAGTAAATTACAGTTTAATCCATGTTTATATAAAGTCTGGATTTAATCCATGTACAGTAGCCCCATGGCTTCTTTGGTGCTGACTGACAGTTCACAGCTGACAGCTAAAAGCTTTGAAAAGTTACCAGACCAAATTATGTATCCCTACGCCGAACCATATGATCCGCAAAAACATGTGTTTAGCAGCTGTAACTTCTGACAGTCAAAATTTAGGTATTATACCAAAATGTTGACAGTCAGAAGTCAACTGTGAGCTGTCAGTCAGCACCAAAGAAGTCATGGGGCTACTGTATTAGCCATTGAACATTTATAATACAGTAATACAGTAAGATACAGTAATACTCAAAGTCAATATTTGTTAACCTATATTTTCATTCATATATTATATAATGTTACACATATCATTATCAAAATTGGGTTTCAAAAATCCCTCGTAGCCCAGTTTGTGCAAAGATTAGCCAGTACCAATGTACTGTTGTCCAGGGGACACCCGAATATACCAATAGTACGTCCTTACCGTGGAGGCTCCGGATCCGTCGCTGTTCAACATTGATATTATTTTACGGATATTTTTAGTGTTGTCTTAAAGGTATTGGTACCCGTTTCTGTGGCCGCGTGCTGTATAGCGCTACTCTCATAGTAGATTAGCTTGCCTATGAAGAGGCGATCGAGGTTCGAATCTCAGTCGGATGTACTGAGGGGGAGTGTTTAAAAGAAAACTATACTCTCCCTCCACGCAAATGTGGGTACACTTTATTTAAATATAGTTTTACTAATTTTAGCTCAATTAGTACATAAGCGTATAGCCTGAATGGAACGGGTTGTAAGACGCGGTGTTAATATATATCACTTTATATATTAATATATTGGCAATCATATAAGGCCCCCTCTATCCCCCCATGGTGCCCGATTTTAAATTGAAACGTTATCTCTGAAACATAATTAAAAATCAGATATTTTATTCAAAAATTTGTTAGAAATAGCCTAATTAAAAATTTAAAAATCCTGCTTTTAGGTGCATTCGGACCCCCTTCCGTCCCCCTATGTTAAAAATTTCAGATCTCTGCGGGCCGTAGATTTGGCTGGGCATCGCACACAGACAAACACTTCCTTTTATTATTATAGATAATTATATATAGATATATTTATAAATATGTTGTGTCTTATATACAGCCCAATAGTAATATAAAGATATATTGACATATAATATTGTTGATATATATAATAGTGCTATTAGCTATGAAAAGTGACCGCTGTAATTCACATGAATTGGCGTATAAATAAGTGAAAGGAAGTCTAGTAGCTTTCATAGCTCTAAGGTGAGGCTCTTTATATTAAGATTGGACTGTATATAATACACAAAATGTTTCAATATTTTAAATCTAAAGATGGGTGCAGTTTATAAAGTAAAAGTAGTAATATCAGAACGACTTTGAGCTACAAGTAATGATATTAAAGTACACTAGCCCCATGGCTTCTTTGGTGCTGACTGACAGCTCACAGCTGACTTCCGACAGTCAACATTTAGGTATTTACCTAAATTTACACTGTCAGAAGTGACAGCTGCTAAACACATATTTTTGCTGATCATCTGGTTTGGCGTAGGGATACGTAATTTGGCCTGGTAACTTTTCAAAATTGTCAGTCAGCACCAAAGAAGCCATGGGGCTACTGTAATTATAATGAGCGTGTGTTTATATTTAGAAAAATAAAAGTCTCTCCGAAACAAGTTCATTAAAATAGTTCAGTAATTATTGATTTGTGTAGCGTGAAGGCTGTAGTCTATATTCTATGGGTAAATATATTGTTCTGTTTACTGTTTCACATGTCACTTACATTCAACTGTCGACATTGTTTTGTCAATTCGTTAAATTTGAATATCGAGAGGAAAACAAACCATACTTGCCAACTCTAGCTCAAATTGCTGACTGTCACATTTTAATGGTGTCTACCTGTTGGAAGTGTGGGTGATTAATTCGCTTTTTAAAACTATTTTTAAACTGCAAAGTTTGCATCATTGTTATTAAATATATTATTATAACACGCCATCTATAATAGGCAAGTTGGACATTTAGGTAATTTAAAATAAAACTATTTTATAAGCGTTATGTTAATTTAGGTAATTATCATTAGAATCAAGACGGAAGAAATTAGATTTAGATTAAATTAGATTTAATTTACAGCTACTCCATGTTGAATAGGTAGATTGTAGGTAGATATTTAAGTAGATATTTTGTATATTATGATAGCTGGTTCTTTTAATAGAATCCAGTGTTGGGAAATAAATATATTAATATTGCTCTAGGTCAATATATCTTTGCTAGTTGCTTATTGGTATGAATTATTTTGGTCCGGATATTAATTTAATTTATTAAAAAATACTTTAGCTGAATTTTATTTTACTGTTAAAAAACAAGGAAAAAAATTAATCAAAACAAGCATAGTAGCAATAAAAAATAACTATTTTAATTATTTGTTTTTAAATTTAATATTACTTAATTTCTGATTAATTTTTTTTTTTTTTTTAGCTCTGCGTCTTACTACCCGTTCGGGTTATACGCTTATGTATAAATTACGCTAATGGTTTTAGGAATGAGAAAAGTTATATTTATAGGAAGTGTATCCACATTCGCGTGGAGATAGAATGGAAAACCATTTTGGGAAAAAACTACCCTCAGTACACCCGACCGAGATTCGAACCTCCATCTCCCCGATACCGGCAGTCTAATCTGTGAGAGTAGCGACGGAGACAATGCGGCCACTGAAGCGGGCTCTGAATTGTAAACAACAACAAACTTCCCACACCTCTTAAACGTATTTCCTTTAGAAATACAATAATTGTGCGAGATAAGTATTCATTAAAATGTACTACATTAATAAGTCATAAAGGGGGAACATAAAATATTTCTTCTAAATAAACAGAAAGATAAATTACAGTACAAAATTGAATAAATAAAACAAGCAAAGAAAAAGTTAGGGTGGGGGTGAAGGGAACGTGAGAAAAAGGCAGTGTTTTTGCATTTTGTATAGCAATTTTTTTTTGGTCAAAATAAAATATCAAATATTGCTTTTATACAAACATATTGTTTAATTTTCTTTACCTGGTGATATCAACAGGTTGTTGAATATCTGTCAGGGGTGTCCTGAAATTGAATGACAACTTTTTCTCTTCATATAAAAAGTTTCTCATATAATCCCGCGATGCTCATGACAGATATTCAACAACTGTTGATATCACCAGGTAAAGAAAAGA
>CABFOV010003436.1:29566-42899 GCA_902141375.1 Timema poppense | reverse complement strand
TGTCCCATTTGACCTTGTTTCTGAGCTATAATCATGTTTTTATTATTATTATTATTATTATTATTATTATTATTAGCACCACATCTTACTACTACACACGTCTTGTCAGAGGTGAAGGAAGGGTTTGGTAATCAGATAAATCTGTGCCGGGACCGAGGATCATGTTTATACTAGACAGTAATTATGAGACGCGTTTTTTTTTTTGCTTTTTTTTTTTAAGCATCTCTGTTTACTATCTGTTCAGGTTATACGCATATGTACTAATTACACTAATGGTTAGGGATAAGGAAGGATGAATTCAAAAAAATTGTACCGGCATTTGTGTGGAGGTAAAGTGGAAAACCATAAAAAAACACTCTCGGTACACACGATCGGGATTCGAGCCCCGTTCTCTCTGTCTAATCCAACACGATAGTGGCACCTTAAACTATGCGGCCGCCGAAGCAGTTGTTATAAAAAGTGGTCAAGGTTATCACCTCATCTCTGGATGCGAGCATTGCAATGAAATGTATTTTTGAAAGTGTGTGACAATCTATGACACGATGACAGCAGGCCTGCATTATGGTCGAAAGTGGTCATTTTGAGCATTTCCTATAATAATGTTAATAATTTTCACATGACGGGGGTACAAACAAGACTAAGTTATAGCTCAGAAATAAGGTCAAATGGGACACATATGTGTATGTTTTTGTGTCTCCTGTCCTCCACTGAAGTGGATCCCACATGCTATAAACAATATTATAATTATATTTTTATTAAAATAAAAATTACGTGCGGTATCTTATGTGCATTTTTTTTTTTACCAACGGCGGAAATCGAGCCAGGGACATTTAACTCGGCAGGCATACACGCTACCGACTGAGCTAAGATTAGACTAGCAGATATATTTAATTTAATGCATATAATGCGTGTGTGACTGGTATTCTAAGAGGTAATATTATATATTTATTATTTAAAAAAATAGTAACTGAAAGTTAGACGTCAATCAGTTTAACTATTTATTTTTATGGTCAATTCCATAATAGGCTTAGACATTTTGTTTCTAGAGTTTTTCTGATTTCATCTTAATTACATCTCATTTTGCTTGCTAACAATAACCTTGTATTGAACTAATAATGCCGGGCCTCCCACCATGGTTCGGATCCCACGTTAAACTGTAGGTCCTCCATTTAATCTCACAATCACCCTATCCATTACACATTAGCGTAAGTGCATATAACCCGAACGGGTAGTAAGACGCGGTGATAATAATAATAATAATAATAATAATATCTAATAGAGAAAACTCTTGAGTCATTAGTATTTCAAATTCCTTTCTCGACCTACGGGATGACCTCTGTGGTCTAATGGTCATAGCTCCAGGCTATGGATCCAGATATCTCAGGTTCAAACCCCAGCACTTTCAGACTTTTTTGATAAAGCAGTGACTCTGGAATGAGGTCAACTCAGTCTCATGCGGACAAAATGAGACTACTTAAATTAGGAAGTAGTGGCTGCACTCTAGAAAACTGAGATTAATGGTCGAAAGGCTGACTATGCTGATCACATTACACCCTCTATAAGCAAAGGTTGGCACTATATTCGCCAAAATGCTGCGGTAGGTCTGTCGGTAGGCCTATAGCTCGCTTGCGGGTTGACAATATGAGGTAGGTTTATTTTTCACGACACATAAACAAGGGGATAATGTTACCAATGTTGATTATTTTAGGGTAAACGAAGGGGGAGTGGCTGGAATCTATAATAGCTGTTATCTTTAGTTTTAAACATAGGTCTAGTAGCAGTACTTTTATAACAAATACAGGCAGTGCCTACAATAATCATAAATAATAATAGCTATTTAAATAATCTTTAGGTGACAGGTTTAATATTTTAAAACACAAATCGTACGGAATAGAGTATTGTAGGAAAGAAAAATAGATGCGCGTATTAAGTAAAATAGGAAACACAGGTGTCTTACCTTTAATGAACTGCATCATGAAGTCAAATGAATATGATGACAATATTTGTTATGTCCTGTTCATATCGCGAGATTGTAGCCTCGACCTTGATTTTTTTTTTAATAACACGCTAAAATGCACCATTAGTCACACGACATACTTTACACATAATATGTTCCACACACGAATATCGTTTCAATTAAAACGCACTGTCAAAACAAAAGTATCTCGTGGAAGCTCGATTGACAAAATGGAGACCATGGACCATTCCAAGAGACGCACCAGCTACAAATTTACGGAACGCATATTTTGTCATTAGTAGAATCCTTTACTTAAATAAGTATTAAATATTATGTCGGTGTTTTTCAGAACATTTGTTTAGAACAGTCCCCGTGAACTTCACAAAACACTACATCTATATTTATTGTTAACTAGCACTTTATTAAAGGAAAACAAAATAAATTAATGAAATGGTTACTCCAAAAATGTTGAAGTTCCCAGTACCACTAGTTTAAATTACAAAGCCGTCAAACGTTTACACAAAAATAAGGTTTTCTTTTTAAAAAATTTTGTGTGTGCGTGTATAAATTAAGAGTTCAATGAACATTTTAAATAAACCTGTCATATTTATGTTTAAATTGTGAATAAAATCACGAAAATAAATTAACTTTCCTCAATCCGTCTTTTAAAAAAAAATGAATGTTTGCGCATGCGCCTGTTAAGAATTCAAACTGTGCGAACTTCCTACTCCTAAGTTTTCATTATTGTTACTAGTTTTCATTATTAGCACTAGTCTTACGAAGAAAAATTTAATAGTTGATCATGCACACGCTAATAATCAACTTAAAATGAATTCACAACCGACTTGAGTATATAAAAGGCGTAAAATTACCTCATTTGTCTCCATTTACAGCTCCAAAGGAAACGGAATCCCCATTATTCAACTCGACTTCAACCGTTATCACTTTTTTTTTTATCGTAACAAAAATGTTTACTTGTCTAATTAATTCGATTTGCGAATGCATCAATGTGCCAATATGTTAAATAATGCATTTCTTCTTTTACTGTTATCTTATTCACTTGAGTTTTTCTAATTCTATATATTTGTTGCGATTACTTATTTTGAAACTTTGTACTAAGACGCCATAAATAAACAAATGCTGCGCTTCATGAAAGGTAAATGTAACTTGAGATTATATTTCAGCCTTCTTGTCTTGTTTACACTTTTCGTAATGTTATTTAAGATTAATAACGAACTTATCCATATTAAAGTACTTTGTAAAGCAATATTATCACAACAACAACAACAACTTTAACGCTAACATTTTTTATTTACTATTTGCCGCGAAGAACTAACACTAGATGACAGTTAAAAGATGGATATTTGTACAGTACTAAGCTCTTTGACACTTTAGCAGTGCTCATAGAGGATGGTCATTTTAGTAGCTGATCACAGATTAACGGTGTTATCACCAACATTGAAAAGAAACCCCTCCAAGCTGCCATCTTTTGAGAAGATAGCTAACTTTTATTGGGATCAAACATACGGAGCTCGCCGAAAGAGGAATAAAAACGCGACATTTACGAAGATAATAAATTATTGAAACCCAATTTTTCTGTCCATTCAAGAAGACTTATCTGTCTACAAAGCTATAAGTCCCGGGTTCGATTTTCGACACATCTTTAAAAAAATTGTAGAAGTAGTAACTCATGCTTCATGTATTTATATTTTTTTAAATATGTTTGGTATTAATTTAATAGAAATAATTAAACAAAAAATAAACATAAGAATACAAATTAAATGTATAAATGTACAGAAAATACCGCTTTTGAATTAATTTTTCGTGCTTTAAATAATTTAGCAAGATGTTTTACTAATTCTTTTCCATTAGAGTAATTAGTACTTAAAGCGTATAACCCGAACGGGTAGTAAGACGTGGTGCTAAATAAAATAAAAAATACTAATTCTTTGAGCTCAAATGTTTGAACTATTTTAGATTCAATAGACAGAATTGCGTGTCCATCTTAATATTTCTTTAAGTATGGATGTTTCTAATGTACCGTATATTTTTTTAAGTCTTAACTTGAAAAAACTTATCTCGGCGCTAGCAAACTATTACAGGCAGAAATAAGATTATAAGTGAAATACAGAGCTTTGGGAAAAAACTTTATTGCAGTCCATTTATACTTAATTTATGATATCTCTACGCGATGATAATGAAGGTGGAAGCACTTAAAAAGTTGTTTTGATGATTTGGAAACTCTGGATATTTAGTAAGTTGGTATATAGTATATTTTAAGAAATATTGTCGCTATTCTATTGCATTTTTTTTTAGATTATTTTTACATTATTTACATTATTATTTCATGGCTATCAAATAGGTTTAGAAAAATAAAATTACTATAGGCCTATCTCATTTTTGCCTCCCTAGTCAACTACTTATCCCCCCACTTCACCCTCACACCCACTCCAACCATAACCCCCGAACCCTCCAGAGACTGTAAGGGGGACGGGGGGGTCCATATATCAGAGCACACGAATTGCAGGTAAACTTGTCACTTAATCTTACAGCAAACTAACCAGTAATTCGACATAGGATGATTCGAGAAATTGAAGAGTTCGAATCTACCATGACTCAGCATGAAATTCCTATTTAAATCTATGGTTTAAAAAAACCACCATTTAATTAGAATTTTAGATGGAAATATTTGAATAATTTGAGGCCTATACATTGCTATTTTTTTTCTTCTATTTTGTACTCATTTAAAACCTAGCTTAACGATCTTTATTCATGTGGGCTTACTGACAGACTGATAGAACCAGAGTATATAGACTGAGTGGTATAATCATGTGGACTAGTAAATAAAAACGCGGGGAACTATACACCGGCGGCCAAATATAAGGTATTTGCTGTCTAGACTTTCATCCTATCTGGTTTAAGTCTGCAATTTCCCTATGCTAATTTTTCCAAGTTTTTATATTTTGTGTTTGAATTTATATATATGAAAAAATTAAAATTATATATTATATATGTGGATATGTGTTTTATATGGCATATATAAAATGTGTGTGTGTTTATATGTAGCATATTAGAGGTTATTGATTTATTGGGTACAAGCTGCTTAGATACTCATGAAAACGGTCAGCTAGAGTTTTTGATATTAAAATTGTTTTCAGATATCCCTTGGACTTCGAACTAAAAAAAAAGTTCTACTTTGGATTCTTTCCACGTCTTACTGTTGATTCACACGCTCGCCGAAAATATATAGCAGAACCTAGTATCCGCTCTGCCTAGTAAACGCAGCAGTTCATGCAATCGCGGAAAGTTGGGAATGTCTGTTTACCCATGATGCATTGAGATGACGATTTAAAATCAGCTGATTGCCTTCATTTTTTTTTGTGCTGATAACCTGTAAAACTGATTATGGAAAGAAAAAGGAAAATAGCACTGCTTGCAGCTTTATGCATTAAAGAAGAACAATGTGTGAACACTAGATATTCACTAGTCTTTCTTTCAATCTTTCTTTTAATTCATCGGTTTTTAGAGTCGACATTGTTTACTTTCCGTAACAGATGGCGCGTGGTTGAATGTTGGCGCATGCGCTGATTGGTTCTTCCACGCCGATTTTCAAGGAGAAGCGCGGCCAAAGCTGAAATTATTTCTACAAATGCAAAACTTTGTACGCAGATCGCGCTGATTTCTTGTGATTGGCTTAAGCGGTCATCACGTGACGCATTTCGGCTCTACGCTTGTTCTTCGGCGAACGTGTGAATCCACACTTAGGCAGAAAGGGTTAGAGGAGAGAGGGTTAGAGGAGAGGGGGTAAGAGGAGAGAGGGGTGGGAGTATGGAGACCACGTCTGTTTGAAGGGTTCAAGACGGGGCAGGGTGCTCGGGGCGGCAAGGAGGGTCAAGAGAGTTCTTGTGTGAGATCCGAGCTATGCATACATCTGGTCTGAGAAGCCCTCGGTAATTTATCCCAGGGAGGGACACAATTTTGAAATGTCCACGCTGGAGAATCGTTGGGATTGGTGCCCCCGAAGAGACACTAGAAGAAATATAATTCGTACCCTTTAATCCAATGGGAAGTTATCGTCTACAAATTATTCACTATTTTACTAAGAATAACCATTTGATATAACATTTTAATCAATAAAATTATATTACACAGTTGATTTTTATTAAGAAAAAAAAGCTTGTAATTAATCTATTCTTAAGAAAATCGGGCTATATCTGTTTTCAAACATAATTTCTACACAGCCGAATTAAAAATGGAGTTAAACTGAGGATAATAAACATTGACAGAGCGGGTTGACAGCTCCGTGTATGACATCAACATTCTCTTCAATTGTAACATTAGAAGAACGGGCCCGTGTCACGTGACTGTATCACAGCGACGCTAGTAATGATCCTAATGGTCTGGCACTTCCCTGAGAACGAATCATGTGACATCCACATGACTTGTACTCACTCACACGCCGATTATCATCTCCTAATTATTGTTTCTTTACAACTAAATTAATGTGAACTACATAGTTGTATTTAACTATGGAAAGCTTTGTTTTGGAAGATTAATATTTTCGTATAAGGCTGGTACCTGTACACTGCATGTGTGGTACTGTTTGAATTTATAAGATCTTCAAACTATTAAACTAAATTAAATATCCACTAAACCTTCAATGCATATCATGTTCTTTACTTTCTTGAAATTTTGATTGAAAAATAATCAATTAATATTCAAATAAACAGGGGGTATATATATATATATATTTATTTATATATATTTATATATATTTATATATATATATATATTATAACAATAATATATATATATATATTATAACAATAAGCACTACAACATAACTTAGATGTGGTATTACATGAAACACTCGGGATGCTATTTCTAGCACCACATTTTACTAGCCGTTCAGGTAATATGCTCATGTATTAATTACGCTAGTGGTTTTAGGAACTAGAAAGGTTATATATAAAGGAAATGTACCCGCACTTGCGTGGAGGAGGAGTGGAAAATAATTTTGGGAAAAAAAACCCACCCTCAATACACCCAACCAAGGTTCGAGCCTTGATCTCCCCGTCATTTACTGTGAGACGCTACGTGTTAGACCATGGTGCCACCGAAGCGGGTCGAGCAGCTTTGCCCGATTAGTGAGCACATCTACGTTCATTTGGGTTCGTAACCAGCCAGTGATTAGTGTTATCGTAACGAACATCTTCAAGTGATTGTGACACATCTTGTGATTGGCTTAAGCGGTCATCACGTGACGCATTTCGGCTCTGCGCTTGTTCTTCGGCGAACGTGTGAATCCACACTTATGGTCCTAGCGAGTAGTCCCTAAAGCTTGATTCAACCATTCGCCGAAAATAGGAAGCAGAATCTGCATGAGTAACGCAGAATCTGCATGAGTCACGCAGAAATTCATTTATTGTATATTGACCCATGATGCATCGCAAGAATAACTTAAAACATCTGATAGTAAACATATTCTATTTTCTAATAGATAGACCCATATTTTAGATCATTCTCCCGATAGATGTTTTTAAATTATAGCGCTGTGTCGTGGCACAATCCAATACATCGATAAACGCGCTTTGTATTAACGGGTTATTTAAAATCTCCTCACAAAGGCCAACGAAGCTGTCTGCTCGCTGTTAGCTCTACTGCGCATGCGCTGTCATATGCACATGCGCACAGGTTTGAGATGGTCGGTTTTGATTGGTTCTCCCGCGCCAAAGAACTGGCAAAGCGGACAAAGAAGAGATGAGCTGAAATTTACTATAACAGCTCGTGCCGATGTGGCGGAAATTTCGTGATTGGCTTAGAGCTAGTCACGTGACTACGTTTCTGTTCTGCGCTAGTTGTTTTTTTTTCGAACGTGAGAATTCACAGTAAGTCCTATTGTTAAATGTATGTTAATTATATATGTCTAATAATAATAATAATAATTATTATTAATTAGCACCACGTCTTACTACCCGTTCGGGTTATACGCACTTACGCTAATGTGTAATGGTAGGGTGATTGTGAGATGAAATGGAGGACCTACAGTTTAACGTGGGATCCGAACCACGGTGGAGGCCTGGCATTCCTCACATTCACAAGATGTCTTGTCAGNNNNCGTCTTACTACCCGTTCGGGTTATACGCACTTACGCTAATGTGTAATGGTAGGGTGATTGTGAGATGAAATGGAGGACCTACAGTTTAACGTGGGATCCGAACCACGGTGGAGGCCTGGCATTCCTCACATTCACAAGATGTCTTGTCAGAGGTGAAGGAAGGGTTTGGTAATAATTATTGTTATTGAAATAAATGATGTAAGGTGACTGCTGGAGAGGAAAATGGGTGCGGCTCACAAGTGAGGGAAGGGAACACATTAGCGGAACAACTCTGTTGATGACTTAGTTTTTAAGATAAGAAATATTTAGCTCTTTGTCAGCGATGAAGAACATCTACTACCTCTCCCTTTTCCCCCAAACAAGTAGGGTCACCCCAAGTGGCAAAAACCACTACATCAGGGACAAAGCAAAGGCTTTGACCTGTGTATAATTGCTAAGTGGGGGGTAGCAAGCCTCTAGAATGTTCTTTGTGAATTTGTTTATCGTGTTTGGAGCAGGGTATCTCTGCCCAGTTTTCAGGTGACAATTCAGGGACGTAGTTGTCCGGGCCAATAGGTGACCCAATCCACTATAATGTAATAAGGGTAACGTGTAATAAATACCCTCAAATATTTTGAGTTATTGTTATACTACCCCATTTTTGTTAATTAACCCTAAAAAGCATCGCAAGATAATACGCTAATTTATTAATAAAATGGGTGACCTGGTGGTCTAGGGGTAAGATGTCAAACTTCTGTGCTGGGGGTCCGGGGTTCAATCCTCGGTCCAGGCACAGATTTATCTGATTGCCAAACCCTCCCTTCACCTCTAACAAGACGTGTATTAATCACAACTTGGGATTGTGTGGAATGTCAGGTCTCTCCACCGTGGTTCGGATCCAACGTAGGTCCTCCATTTGATCTCACAATCACCCTACCATTACACATTAGCGTAAGTGCATACAACCCGAACGTGGAGTGCTAACAATAATAATAATAATTCAAAGATAGTTACGACTATAAGGGAAGAGTTTGAACGTAGAAATTATTGTTACCGACCGTTTAGGTTCCGATGGCTGAGCCTACGCGTCCTCTACACCTTCGTGACATTGTCAGTGTCAGTAGCAATGTCGCTGCGCGCTTCAACTGGAGTCTTCACTCGCCGTTCTGGGTTCCAAGAGATAGGTACAGTCCAATATTCACAGGAAGAAACTTTATTGCCTCACCATTCCTACTACGTGTTTTGTTTACACGCATGTATGATCATTACTCTAGTGAAATAGGAGTGAGGAAAGGAGCACTTTAGAGGAAAATCTACCCTCATTAGCCTGGAAGAAGAATGGGAAACAGTTTAGGGGAAAACCACTTGTCAGACTAACGTGAGAGTGACGTCTTAAATCATTCGGCCACTAAAGTGGGTTACAACTGATACTAAGCGCGCCTCAGTGGCCGAATGGTCTAAGGCGTCACTCTAGCGTTAGACTGGTTTATATGCATATAACCTGAACAAGTAGTAAGACGCGGTGATAAAAAATTAATTAAAAAGTAAAAATTAGGGATATACACGTACATTAATTTACGATTAATGGGAAAAGGCGTGAGAAAAAGTAGCATTTTATAGGAAATGCACCCGCGTTTATTTGGAGGTAGAGTGGGGAACCATTTAAGGGAGAACTATCCTTAGTACATTAGATCGGGATTCTAACCCCGGTCTCCCCGTCAATAGAAAACCCAGTCTAACATGAGCGTATCCGCCTGTTATGCTAAGGGTTCTGGGTTCGATGCCTGGCATAGCTGAAGTATTTATAATTGGTAAACTGTGAATTTTTTTACCCTTTCACAGTGATGAATTAACGGCCGTGGGACTAGGTGTTTTGTCTGTTCTATATTTAAATTAGTTTGTAAGTCGTGTCCTGATATAACAATAATAATAATAATATAGTATTTATTTGAGCTAAGTTAAAACGCCTTTACTTACACTTAATCCCTTAATAATAAAGGCTGTACTTAAAATAATCATGTGCTAAAAAAACTAATCTATAATATCTGTACAACAATGATGATAATAATAATCAAAAATATTGCCTATGGTATGATTTTTGTAGGAATAACAGTAGAAGTTAGTTGCTAAAGTTACTAAATTTTTTTTAACATATCCATACATCAAGTCATGTTATCTGCAGCTGCCACTATTGATAGATATTATTAATACCTATAAAACAATACAAATAATATGGTGAAATATTATCACTGTTGGCAGCAAAGAAATATGTTTGAACTTTATCTACTGTTCTTCCAACCAAAATCAGGGTATACATACATAAATTGTACATTTATTAAGATATTAAAATAAAATAAATGAGGTAAGTAGAGTTAATTAAGTGGATTAGGGGAAAGAGAATAAGAAAAATCAACATTACGGCACACAATTATTCAACACACATATTCACATGTACACCTACTATTATATTATTATATATGTATATATTACTTATACTATTATTTTATATTATACAGAATGTTCCAAATAAAACCGGCCCCCAAACGCACAGTATTTCAAAGTCTGTGCTCAAATGTGCACCATAGTTTCAATAAATAAACATTTACTAGTCGGCAAGCGGAAATATCCATAGCGGCTGGTGACGCACATTTCGAACAAAGAATTTTAAATAATGTGCTCCTGGGGTGCCGGTTTTATTTGGATCGTCCTGTATAATCAGTCGGTTCAGAAAGTACACGTCAAATACATCAAATTAAGAAAATATCTTTTCTCTCTGTCAGATAAGGAAAACCCTTTTTCCATGACAATCTGATGATATAATTCCAGTAAGGGCGGTGTTCTACCTGTCGGCGAGTCTAGAGGGGGTGCTGACGCTGCAGATGGCCAGGGATTGGCCGAGTCTCGTCTCGGGATGGGGGAAAGTGGACCGGGCCATGAAGGACCGCTACGGTTACCCCCCACGGATGCGACGTAGCGTCGTAACCATAACTGCGGTCATGTCTGGCTACATGTTAGGTGAACTGCCCGTTTATCATGGGTACTACATGTTAGGTGAACTGCCCGTTTATCATAGGTGCTACATGTTAGGTGAACTGCCCGTTTATAATGTGTGCTACATGTTAGGTGACATGCCCGTTTATTATGGGTGCTACATGTTAGGTGACATGCCCGTTTATTATGGGTGCTACATGTTAGGTGAACTGCCCGTTTATAATGTGTGCTACATGTTAGGTGACATGCCCGTTTATTATGAGTGCTATATGTTAGATGACATGCCCGTTTATCATGTGTGCTACATGTTAGGTGACATGCCCGTTTATTATGGGTGCTATATGTTAGGTGACATGCCCGTTTATCATGGGTGCTATATGTTAGATGACATGCCCGTTTATAATGTGTGCTACATGTTAGGTGACATGCCCGTTTATTATGGGTGCTATATGTTAGATGACATGCCCGTTTATCATGTGTGCTACATGTTAGGTGACATGCCCGTTTATTATGGGTGCTATATGTTAGATGACATGCCCGTTTATCATGTGTGCTACATGTTAGGTGACATGCCCGTTTATTATGGGTGCTACATGTTAGGTGACATGCCCGTTTATCATGTGTGCTACATGTTAGGTGAACTGCCTGTTTATCATGGGTGCTACACGATATAGCGCCGTGAAGCATCGAGGACGTTTATAAATCACGGTTAATTTATTTGTTTAGCAAAGCATCTTATTACCCTTTCGGGCTATACGCTTATGTACTTAAATATTGCTCGAGTACAAACACAGAGTTTAATTTTCTTCGCACGTTGATATCAACAGTTGTTGAATATCTGTCATGATCATATCAACATTAGATGAGTAACTTTTTAAATAAAGAGAAAAAGTTGTCATTAAATTCCAGGACACCCTTGACAGTTATTAAAAATTACTTCTGTTTGTTTTTTTTCAGAATAAAATAATTATATTTGAAAAAATTACAAGGAAATTTCAATTTTTTCTTTAATAATAACTATATCAAACTTTTAATAAAGTAAATAAGTAAATGAATGGATTACGAAAGTAGAAATATATTTGACATATTTATAATCAAGGCGTAGCTGTAATATTATAATTTCACTCTAAATAAGTGTGGTCTGAGGGTAAGGTGTCGGACTTCTGTGTTGGGGGTTCGGGGTTCAATTCTCGGTCCCAGCACAGATTTATCTGATTGCCAAATCCTTTCTTCACCTCTGACAAGACGTGTATTAACCACAACTTGTGAATGTGGGGAATGCCAGGCCTCCACCGTGGTTCGGATTCCACGTTAAACTGTAGGTCCTCCATTTCATCTCACAATCACCCTACCATTACACATTAGCGTAAATGCGTATAGCTCGAATGGGTAGTAAGGCGCGATGCTAATAATAATCTAAATAAGTATACTCGAAAAAAAAATTATTCGTGAAAATTTTGAATAAAATTTTCATTTTCTCTCCATGGAAAAGTGAAAAGCTCATTCCCACAAAATAAATTATTTTCAAATTATGTAAATTTGTAAAAATAGTTTTAACGTTAGAAATATGACACTATTATTTTTAATCTTGGACACATATACCCTAAAAGGGGTTCGTTTTCCTATAAATGTAATATTATATTATCTTGTATTTACACTCCAGTTAATTTTTAAGAGACTTCACCAGACGACTGACTAAAGAACCCTTGTGAAAAGTACACGGGCCTACAGTACTATTGGAACGTTACAACCCACGGCTGCAAATTATCGCCGTGAAAATGTATTCAAAGCTTTTTACTTTGACACATTTTGTTTCCACCACGTCGCTCCTTGCGTAGGATATAAAAGGGGGTAAGGGGGGAGGGTCTGAGTTCACCATCTATAGCTTGGTCCCAAGTCCAGAAGTAGATAGATATGGCCATGACATCACCTTTTATATAGGGGTGATCTTAAGATTTTTTATCCTAGATCTTGAGAGCTTGATATCTGTAAAATGGGAAATTTCCCACTGTCCTAAAACCTGCTTAAGCCCCACAATTTACAACTGAATCTCTCATGGAATTATGTATACTATATAAATACTATAAATGGGATGCTTAAATCTTATATTCTCGAATCCTATGATAGTCGAGAGATTTGAGATTCGTAAATATCTCAATAACAAAAAAAGTACCTCGAATACACATTTATGAATATCTTGATTTCAAATAATAATTTAAAATAAAGTGATAAAAGTAATTATATAGATAAGTGTATTTTTAAGGGTAACAAAATTACAAAAAAAAAAA
>CABFOV010003436.1:0-19035 GCA_902141375.1 Timema poppense | reverse complement strand
TTTTTGCAAAATGGTTTTCCACTCTCCCTCCTCACACATTCGGGTACAATTCCTCTAAATATAACCTCCTTAGTCCCTAAAACTACTAGCGTAGTTAGTACATAAATGTGTGACCCGAAAGGGTAGTAAAGCGCGGTGCTAAAAAAAAACCATCAAGTTTGAACAAAATCCGTCAAACCATTTCGTTTCTAGCCCCGGGTTTATGCAGATATAATCGTAAAAACACATTTTTAGAATTTGATAACTAATATTAATAATATTTAGCACCGCGTCTTACTACCCGTTTGGGTTATACGCTTTAAGTACTAATTAACTAATGAATGAGGAATTGGGAAGGTTTAATCAGAGGAAGTGAGCCCGCATTTGCGTGGAGGGAGAGTGGAGAACTATTTAGGAAAAACCACCCCCAGTTCACCCGACCGAGATTCGAACCTCAATCTCCCTGTCCTCTGCAGTTGAGCTCAACACGACAAGCGCGTCAGTCAACTACGCCACCGAGGCGGGTAATTTGGTAACGCTCATTCATAAAACGTCAAGTCCGACACCTTAGCTCTGTCGGTAGCGTGTCTAGATATTGAGTTGAGGCTCTCAGGTCCGATTCCTGGCATGATTGAAAAATTCATCATTGATGAAATGTGGGTTCACCCTTCCACAATGTTGAATTAAATGCCGGGGGTCTTGGTGTTGAGTCTGTTCTATATTTAAGTTAGTTAATTATAATATAATTAGTCGGTTCAGAAAGTGCTCGTTAAATACCTCGAATAAACGTCAAGATTAATTATAATCCTGAGTTTGAAAACCTTTACAAATACAATATTGTACTTTCTCTGTACAAAAAACAAATACCTGCTTCGGTGGTAAAATGAACTACGGTGTCACTTCTCACTGCCGTGGATAAGGAGATCGGGGTTCAAATCCCGGTCGCTTATTCTGAGGGTGGATTTTATAAATGGTTTTTCCACTCTCCCGCCAAGTAAACGCAGATGCACTTCCTCTAAACATAACCTTCCTCATCTCTAGCACAATTAATGAATGTATGGCCCGAATGGTTGTAAAACTCAGTGGTAAGAACAGAAGAAGAAGAAGAATAGTGGATTTGTGTTGTGACAAGACTAGCACCCACCCATCAAGAGCCCAGGACCTTTGGGGGGACGTAGTCCTACTTGGGGGGTGCACTCTCATTGGAACAGCACGGTGATGGCGCGCGCACGAAAGGTGTTTCCCGTGGGTGTGTGATAAACAACACCCTCATCCAAAAGGAGATGTTATCAACACTATAATATATCAACTGGAAGTTAATAACAGGCGGTAATTTTGTCGGTCATAAAAAAACGGTGAGTATTGACAACTAGAATTCCCGTAAAGTTAGAATAACAAACATTATTTACTGATTCGTAATAGTTTTGTTTTTGTTTTTAGAGAGCGTATTTTTTTAAATTATTATTATTATTATTAGCACCACGTCTTACTACCCGCTCGGGTTGTACGCACTTACGCTAATGTGTAATGGTAGGGTGANGTTACATCAAAGACTTGGTGTTCTGTTCGGTCCGTATCCACAAGTTGTCGGTTTTTGTCCGTTACATCAAAGACTTGGTGTTCTGTTCGGTCCGTATCCACAAGTTGTCGGTTTTTGTCCGTTACATCAAAGACTTGGTGTTCTGTTCGGTCCGTATCCACAAGTTGTCGGTTTTTGTCCGTTACATCAAAGACTTGGTGTTCTGTTCGGTCCGTATCCACAAGTTGTCGGTTTTTGTCCGTTACATCAAAGACTTGGTGTTCTGTTCGGTCCGTATCCACAAGTTGTCGGTTTTTGTCCGTTACATCAAAGACTTGGTGTTCTGTTCGGTCCGTATCCACAAGTTGTCGGTTTTTGTCCGTTACATCAAAGACTTGGTGTTCTGTTCGGTCCGTATCCACAAGTTGTCGGTTTTTGTCCGTTACATCAAAGACTTGGTGTTCTGTTCGGTCCGTATCCACAAGTTGTCGGTTTTTGTCCGTTACATCAAAGACTTGGTGTTCTGTTCGGTCCGTATCCACAAGTTGTCGGTTTTTGTCCGTTACATCAAAGACTTGGTGTTCTGTTCGGTCCGTATCCACAAGTTGTCGGTTTTTGTCCGTTACATCAAAGACTTGGTGTTCTGTTCGGTCCGTATCCACAAGTTGTCGGTTTTTGTCCGTTACATCAAAGACTTGGTGTTCTGTTCGGTCCGTATCCACAAGTTGTCGGTTTTTGTCCGTTACATCAAAGACTTGGTGTTCTGTTCGGTCCGTATCCACAAGTTGTCGGTTTTTGTCCGTTACATCAAAGACTTGGTGTTCTGTTCGGTCCGTATCCACAAGTTGTCGGTTTTTGTCCGTTACATCAAAGACTTGGTGTTCTGTTCGGTCCGTATCCACAAGTTGTCGGTTTTTGTCCGTTACATCAAAGACTTGGTGTTCTGTTCGGTCCGTATCCACAAGTTGTCGGTTTTTGTCCGTTACATCAAAGACTTGGTGTTCTGTTCGGTCCGTATCCACAAGTTGTCGGTTTTTGTCCGTTACATCAAAGACTTGGTGTTCTGTTCGGTCCGTATCCACAAGTTGTCGGTTTTTGTCCGTTACATCAAAGACTTGGTGTTCTGTTCGGTCCGTATCCACAAGTTGTCGGTTTTTGTCCGTTACATCAAAGACTTGGTGTTCTGTTCGGTCCGTATCCACAAGTTGTCGGTTTTTGTCCGTTACATCAAAGACTTGGTGTTCTGTTCGGTCCGTATCCACAAGTTGTCGGTTTTTGTCCGTTACATCAAAGACTTGGTGTTCTGTTCGGTCCGTATCCACAAGTTGTCGGTTTTTGTCCGTTACATCAAAGACTTGGTGTTCTGTTCGGTCCGTATCCACAAGTTGTCGGTTTTTGTCCGTTACATCAAAGACTTGGTGTTCTGTTCGGTCCGTATCCACAAGTTGTCGGTTTTTGTCCGTTACATCAAAGACTTGGTGTTCTGTTCGGTCCGTATCCACAAGTTGTCGGTTTTTGTCCGTTACATCAAAGACTTGGTGTTCTGTTCGGTCCGTATCCACAAGTTGTCGGTTTTTGTCCGTTACATCAAAGACTTGGTGTTCTGTTCGGTCCGTATCCACAAGTTGTCGGTTTTTGTCCGTTACATCAAAGACTTGGTGTTCTGTTCGGTCCGTATCCACAAGTTGTCGGTTTTTGTCCGTTACATCAAAGACTTGGTGTTCTGTTCGGTCCGTATCCACAAGTTGTCGGTTTTTGTCCGTTACATCAAAGACTTGGTGTTCTGTTCGGTCCGTATCCACAAGTTGTCGGTTTTTGTCCGTTACATCAAAGACTTGGTGTTCTGTTCGGTCCGTATCCACAAGTTGTCGGTTTTTGTCCGTTACATCAAAGACTTGGTGTTCTGTTCGGTCCGTATCCACAAGTTGTCGGTTTTTGTCCGTTACATCAAAGACTTGGTGTTCTGTTCGGTCCGTATCCACAAGTTGTCGGTTTTTGTCCGTTACATCAAAGACTTGGTGTTCTGTTCGGTCCGTATCCACAAGTTGTCGGTTTTTGTCCGTTACATCAAAGACTTGGTGTTCTGTTCGGTCCGTATCCACAAGTTGTCGGTTTTTGTCCGTTACATCAAAGACTTGGTGTTCTGTTCGGTCCGTATCCACAAGTTGTCGGTTTTTGTCCGTTACATCAAAGACTTGGTGTTCTGTTCGGTCCGTATCCACAAGTTGTCGGTTTTTGTCCGTTACATCAAAGACTTGGTGTTCTGTTCGGTCCGTATCCACAAGTTGTCGGTTTTTGTCCGTTACATCAAAGACTTGGTGTTCTGTTCGGTCCGTATCCACAAGTTGTCGGTTTTTGTCCGTTACATCAAAGACTTGGTGCTCTGGCCTGGATTTGTCGGGAACATTCAGCCATTGACGGGACAGTAACTGAGTCACACGTGTATTTTTATTTTATTTTCAGCAACCCGTCTTACTACCCATTCGAGTTATACTAATTACGTTAATGATTTTAGGGATTATAAAGGCTATATTAAAATGAATTATACCCGCATTTGCGTGGAAGGAGAGTGGAAAACAATTTTGAAAAAAACCCACCCTCAGTACATCCGACCGAGATTCAAACCGCGATCTTCCCGTCATCGGCAGTCTAGTCCACTACGAGAGTAGCGCGTTAGACCACAAGGCCACCGAAGTGCGTCACAGCTGTATTTTATTTGTTTTTTAAATATATATATGTATATAGTAACTTTTTTAATACATATATCTTTTGACAATGTATTTCTTTGTGTGTGGGGGGGAGGGGGAGTTGAAAATGATAGTCTCCTTTGTTCTAACAGATTGTATAAAAATGGGGTGTTCCAAAAATCAGATAAGATGGGTGCATTCGCGTAAAATAATTGATGATTAAAAACACATATTTTATCATGTTTTAAATAGTATAATATAATTAGACTTATTAAAGGAACATTTGACAGGAATATAAAAAATCAAGGGCCCTTAATTTTTAGGCTGGTGGGGGTTGCGTTGGTAGGGGGTAATGATTACTTTAAAAGCAGATATTTGTAAATAAATATTATATATATCAGAATGCAAAAGTTTAGTTAAAAACCTTTCATTTCATTTTACATTTTGTAAAGTTCGTGCTTGTCTTACGCATGTATTACGAGTTTTTGTTAATATTTTTAGGTCTTTTTTTTTTAAATTGAAGTAACTTTTTTGGAATTTTAAGTTCATTTTAAGGTGTGTTTTTTTGTCATATTTAGGTATTGATATCACCATGTGTGAAAAATTAACTAAAGGTATCTACTAAACCAATATTTTATTTGTTGGCAAATTTGTTTTTTTGTCATAAAATATATTTAAAAAATACGGACTCTAAACCACGTTTCCTATCACACCAACCTTAAAATGTATCCCTTATTGTATAAATTCTTATCAGATTAGAAAAGCTTGAGTCGTTTTTTTTTTAATGCAATTCTACCCTTAGATGTTTTTAACAAAATGTATGTATCGATTTATGATTAATTATAATGCGAGCGAGCGACGGACGGGAAGTAACAATTAACTACGTGCTCTGTCAAACATGTCTAGAAGTGGTTGACTAACATGTTTATTTACTTACGGGAAGAAAGGTCAGTTTTCTTGCGAAGAAGGAGTAACAAGCACTCAAAAACAATAACATCGTAGAGGTACAAACAGAGAACTACTTTTATACAACCTATTTAAAACATATTTTGATAGTACAGTAATTGGATTAGTTTTATTTAGTGTTTTTTCTTTTCTGCTTAGCATCGCGTCTTTATACCCGTCCGTGTTCTAATCACGCTAATGTATTAGACGCGAATAAGGCTCAATTTAGAGGAATTGTACTCGCATTTGCGTGGAGGAAGAATGGTGAACCATTTAGTGAAAAGCCAAACTTCAGTACACGCGATTGGGATTCGAAACACAATATCTCCGTCAATCAATTACGAGGGGGGACCCGCCTCGGTGGCGTAGTTGGCTAACGCGCTTGTCGTAGACGGAGTGTACATTGACCTTGATCCAGGGTAGACGGAGTGAATATATCATTCATGACCTAAGTTTACTTGGATAACAGCTCAAAATGTTACTAGAAATAGTCCCTAATATATCCCTACGCCAACAGCTGACATTTGTCACTTTGAATAACTGCAATGAAAACATATGGTAATGTATGAATGTGATAGTTAACCACAGTAATTTAGGCCAATATTATTTATATATTTATTTGAGGTCGGACACAAAACTTATTTATCGTTTTATTCTACTTAAAAAAATTATTATTCACACAACTTTCACAAAAGGTTTAACGAAAATAACTTCAAAATGGCGACCGACAATTTAAACCATGAGCTTGAACATGACGGAAACAAGTTATTTACAATGATGCACCCACGTTGTGGATAAGAATATTTTATTCAGTTAAATATTTAGAAATACGATAAAATAATTATCAAATAATTTATTATATATAAAAAAAGACAAGTATTTTCTCTTTTCCAAGTAAATATGATGCCTGTATTAAAAGGTATTGATGTATGCACTATATTACATATAGTCAATAACGTTCCAAAACGAAGAATAAATACTTTGGATTTTGTTTAAAATAATGTTTCAAGTTGGATAAAAAAATTATTAAAAGTAATGAAATAGTATGAGAAAACTTAAGTTTATGTTATTTTAAATGTAAAATATAACATGTAATTAAAAGACTTAACATTTATAACAAAACAGTGATATTTTACAAGTG
Source organism: Timema poppense (assembly GCA_902141375.1). NCBI lineage: Eukaryota > Metazoa > Arthropoda > Insecta > Phasmatodea > Timematidae > Timema > Timema poppense. Next base: position 12,764 of record CABFOV010003436.1, on the reverse strand, counting down.
TTGGCAACCCAAAACCTAAACATTTGATTTTTGAACTGTCATTCAGGTAAAAACCTATCATCAACACACTCTATAGTGACTATGTTTGTTTTGTTTTTCGATATATATCGATTGCTGAGCAATACTTTTTACAAAACAAAGAGTCACACATCAAATAATGAGTCGATATCATAGGATTCTATTCAGAATTTGAACTCTTTTTTTATATATATATATTCAAACCGGCCATTTTTTACAACGAGACTTGATCTGTTGTTCGTACAAGTATATCACTACTTATTTTTAATGAGTTTGTTTAAAGAGAGGGAAAAAAAATTACAAAAAAGTAAAAGTAAAAAAAAATACCTTTTTGATGCGTAGTTACTTTCCTTCTCGGCACGCTATTGTGTGACGTTTGAACTATGTCCAAGTAGATGTGTTTGTCTAGTTCTAGTTCACATGGCAGAACTATAGTATTGACAGGAAGGACCTTTTAGATTATTATTATTATTATTATTATTATTATCGCGTCTTACTACCCGTTCGGGTTACACGCACTTACGCTAATGTGTAATGGTAGGGTGATTGTGAGATGAAATGGAGGACCTACAGTTTAACGTGGAATCCGAACCACGGTGGAGGCCTGGCATTCCCCACATTCACAAGATGTCTTGTCAGAGGTGAAGGAAGGGTTTGGTAATCAGATAAATCTGTGCCGGGACCGAGGATTGAACCCCGGACCCCCAGCACAGAAGACTGACACCTTAACCCTAGAGCACCAGGTCACCTGTTCTGGTATAAGTATTGATAATAGCTATAAAAGTGACAGTTGAAGATAAAATGACTTAATGTGTGAATGTACTAAGTTACGTTTAGTACCTTTTTTAACTGACATATAAAGTCCTTTCTACTAGAAACTTACTATACCTATAAGAAAAATGGCCGCCCTACGTATTAGAAAGGAATTAATAAAAATACATTTCCCAGTACTTTCACAAAATTGTGTTTCCGTTTCATTTACAGGAATACGGACACTCGATTATAATCTTATCAGACGGATCTGATGAACATGGTCGAATTTAGCTCTCCTTAAATACATATACAAAGGGTACAAGGGAAAAAGTAGGAGAGTCATACAACACACATTTTACAGAACAACCACTTTTACACTTCAAACCCCATAAGGAGCTCAGAAAATACTTCTTTATATATATTTTAAATATAACAAAGACCTCTTTTAACCAAAATTGAGTTAAATTTAAACTCAGCCCAATTCTTCCCCTGTAGGCCTACCCATCATATATATTTTTTATTTTTTATTTTTATGTCTTACGACAGGTCCATTCCTTTTGTCAGTAAAACTAAAGACCTCTGATGCACCCTTGTACTCTGTCTCCTTCTTCAGCTCCCAGTCGGTGACCTGGTGGTCTAGGGGTAAGGTGTCAGACTTCTGTGTTGGGGGTCCGGGGTTGAATCCTCGGTCCCGGCACAGCTTTATCTGATTACCAAACCCTTCCTTTCACCTCTGACAAGACATCTTGTGAATGTGAGGAATGCCAGGCCTCCACCGTGGTTCGGATTCCACATTAAACTGTAGGTCTTTCATTTAATCTCACAATCACCCTACCACTACACATTAGCATAAGTGCGCATAACCCGAACGGGTAGTAAGACGCGGTGCTAATAATAATAATAATTATTATTATTAGCACCGCGTCTTACTACCCGTTCGGGTTATACGCACTTACGCTAATGTGTGTAATAATTATTATTATTATTAAGCTTCTTTCCTTCAAGTCACTCAAGTTTGGAGCCCTCATATATTCGTGTGAAAATAACTATATTTTATTTTCAAATTAAAGAGAAAATCAAGCAATAGCTGAGAAGAAACGAAGAGAAATATGAAACAGGAAATATCATAATGTTGTGTTGGAAAAATCAGAAATCTTTGGGTAGGTGGTAGGTGCATTGATTTGTTTACGAGAAAAAAAATGTGTTTATATGTTGTCTTACTACCCGTTCGAACTATCTGCATATTAACAGGTTCTTTTAAAAAAAATTAGGGATGAGAAAGATAACATGTTAAAGGAATATACTCGCATTTACAGTAGCCTCGTGGCTTCTTTGGTGCTGACTGACAGCTCACAGCTGACTTCTGACAGTTAACATTTAGGTGTATACCCAAATTTTGACTGTCAGAAGTGACAGTGGCTAATCATATGTTTTTGCAGATCATATGGTTTGGCGTAGGGATACATAATTTGGTCTGGTAACTTTTCAAAGACCCGCCTCGGTGGCGTAGTTGGCTAACGCGCTAGTTTCATGTTGAAGCTCGACTGCTGAGGACGGGGAGATCGAGGTTCGAATCTCAGTCGGGTGAACTGGGGGTGGTTTTTCCTAAATGGTTTTCCACTCTCCCTCCACGCAAATTCGGTTTCACTTCCTCTAATTCAACCTTCCCAATTCCCAATCCATTAGCGTAATTAGTACTTAAAGCGTATAACCCGAACGGGTAGTAAGACGCGGTGCTAAAAAAAAACTTTTCAAAGCCGTCAGCTGTCACTCGGCGCCAGAGAAGCCACGGGGCTACTATAGAACATAACAACCGTTTATCAAAAGAAACCCTCAATTCAGCCGGACGGACAATTTTCCAACCTTAACGATTCCTCCATGACACAAGCATGTATATTTTAACAACGTATGCATTGTTTATTCATCCATTGAAACACGCCATCAAATTAACACATCACGGATGGACACTGTGTGGTGTTCGTTATAATTACTGGGCGGCATCACGCGCGTGTGTCAAAGAGTAGGTACCATTTTATCGCCTCGCCGACACGATAACAGGACTTTTTATAGGGCGGGGAAAACAGTAAACAATAGCGTTAAGCTCCTCTAACAACACTTCGCAGGTTAGCTTTAATATATTGATTGAGGTTATAATTGATGTGAGTTTTAGATCTCATCAACTTGCTTGAATTTATTGTTTTATTTTTATTACTATTATTTAGCACTGCGTCTTACTACCTGTTCGGGTTAATTTTATTTTTTTAGCTACGGTTGTTATTTTTGTTTTAAGGGGCAAAGATTCTTTTTTTTTTTAGTATTGCATTTTATTATCCGTTCGGGTTATACGCTTATATACTAATAGCGCTAATGGTTACTAAGGATTAGGAAGCTTCTATTCATAGGAAATGTGCCCGCGTGTGCGACGGTAGAGTGGAAAACAATTTTGGATAAACCACCCTCAGTACACCCAATCGAGATTCGAACCTCGATCTCCCTGTCCTCGACAGTTTTGACTACTGCGAGATTAGCGCATTAGAACATTCAACCACCGAAGAGTTTTTTTTATTACTATTCTTCTTTTATACGGGAGATCTTTTTTTTTTAATGTCACTCCCGAAAAGAATTTGCTACATTGAATGCAATATTTATGGGTCAAACGGAAGTCAAACATTTTTGCTTGTAGGGGATGTAGCTTATTTTAACCCTAACCTCGTTTGAAACTTGTTTACAGTTATAAAATTCTTCAAATTCTATATTAATTCAAGTCATCTAAATAAATGTCTGTTTTTACTTTCTCATAAAGAGACCAACCAGTCTTAAAGCGTCTGTAAAAGGTGTTATCTTTATCCTGTGATTCGGTCAGTCATAGTGGGACTGTGAAATGTGTTATCCTTATCCTGTGATCCAGCCAGCCATAGTGGGACTGTTAAATGTGTTCTCCTCATCATGTGATCCAGCCATCCATAGTGGGACTGTGAAATGTGTTCTCCTTATCATGTGACCCAGCTCAGTCAAAGTTGGACTGTGAAATGTGTTCTCCTTATCCTGTGATCCGGTCAGTCATAGTGGGACTGTGAAATGTGTTATCCTCATCCTGTGATCCAGCCAGTCATAGTGGGACTGTGAAATGTGTTCTCCTTGTCCTGTGATCCAGCCAGCTCACCTCTTGGAGACTCGGGCCGTTTGGTTCCAGGCAGTATGAAGTCGAGTCTGTTCGAGAGGGTCTGCAAAGTGGAGGGTCTCCCAGACTTCCTGACGGCGCCGGACACGAGGAGAGTGTTCAAGGGGAGAGTGGCCGGGAGAGTCGAACCCGCACCTTCCGACGACCCCAACTCTTTCCACCGCTGCATGAGGTCCGTCCTGGTCGTCGGACAATGTTTCTCGCTGATGCCTATCCGTGGTATCAGCGGGGGTGAGGCGTCTTCCCTCAGGTAACGTGGGCTTTGGCTGACAGCTTAACCAGCATCCTAGGGTGAATAGGGGATAATAGAGGAAATGCACTCACATTAACATGGCGCGAGAGTGGATGTAAAAACCATACCGATAAATCTAAGATATAAAAACCATACCGATAAATCTAAGATATAAAAACCATTCCCTCAATGCAGGTTGCTGGGATTCGAATACTCAACCTCTCTCATCAACGTCTATCTCGTGTGATTCAAGTCTAACGCCTCAGACCTTATGGCCACCAAATGCTGGTAATATTCGTCCTGTTGTCAAGATATCATGTTACACCGATGGTAGGTTTGGATGTCAATTGTTGCTGTCTTAAGCCAAGCTGGCCTGTGAGTCGTGTTCTAATTTCAATCCCCTTAGCGTGGGGTGAAGGGAACGCAAGTGTTTTATCAGTTTTTATAGTTAAACATTTTTTCATTCAAAATAAATAAAATATTGCTCCAGTAGAAACAGTGAGTTTAATTTTCTTCACACGGTGATATCAATATTTGTTGATCATCTGTCAAGGGTGCCCTGGAATTTAATGACAACTTTTTCTCTTCATATTAAATATTTCTCATCTAATACTGCTATGCTCATGACAGATTTTCAACAAATGTTGATATCACCAAGTGAAGAGAATTAAACTTTTTTATCTATTTTGAACAAAAAAAAAAGTCTTAATATAAAAACTGCAAACAAACATTGCCCTCAACTCACGTTCTAATTGAGCATCTTGCCTGCCTGCGGCGGTATAAATGTCCGGGGTCCGATTATTAGGGAAATTTTGGACTTTCCCATTTCACGGTGATGAATTAAAGTCCGGGGGGTGGGGGGCGGGGGACTGGGTGTTGTGTCTGTTATAAATTTAAGTCAATCCGTGAGTCGTGTATGATAAGTTAACTCATACCCGTTTCGGTGGTATAATGGTTATAAAAACTGTAAAAATGTTTACCTTATTTGGGTTGTTTTGTTATTATTATTATTATTATTATTATTATTATAGAGGTTCTGCCTATATTATTTAAACTTACAATATTCTGATCTGTTTTTTGTATAATGTTACTGCTTACTATTTAGTTATTGGTTTTTAATGTTACTTTTTATTCTTATTATTATTATTAACTACTTTTTATCTCGTAACTATTCATCAGTATATAACATTATTTAGCCATTTTTTGTCTATCATTTTTTCTTGTGTAAATATATGTATTGTAAGGTATGTACGTGTGTACTTTTCAGTGCTGGCCTGTTATAGGTCTTACGACTGTTGGCCAGCACTATAATAAAGGAAATTAGAAATGATTATTGTTATTTAATTGTAGGTTCCGATGGTTTCATTGGTCCCTCCTCTATTCTTCACTTGTCATCTTTGGCTGCCTCTTCATGCTGGGGATTGCTGTTAAGAAGGTCTACGACCAAGGATTCGAGTTTGAGGATTCATGTGAGCGAGAGATTCGATGCATTAATGTTTATTCTATAGCAATCGGCTTCAAACAAGCTCAGATCATATGATTTAAGCTCTTTTTGAAAAATCTACTCTTAAAATTACCACCGAGTGATGAATTTATCCATCAAATGTGACAGTGACAGATCACATGACTTTACGTGTGGATATATTAAAATAATTTTTATAGCAGTAAAAAAAAAAGTAATCCTTCCTATCTAAATCGAAATGTAGTTTAACTTTCAACCCCCTTTCCCCCCCTATCCTATTTAATCCTAACATTAATAATAATCATATTCTGAAAATTGAAAAATGACACTTGTGCACCTGTTTATTTTATTTTTTTCAAACAGCTTTGTTTTTCATGTCGATGGCCATTGGGGCCAATCTTCTTTTCATCCAGTTGGCCAGAAATTGGCCACAGTTATCTTTGGAATGGGAGCGTTCAGAGGTCTCCATGAAGCAACACGGTTATCCTAGAAATTTGGCGATCAAGTTAAAAGTCTACATGGTCGTCATTCTCATTGGTTCAACAGGTAATGGCGACCTTATGGAAGAATTTTAACTTCTTATAAAGTTGGCAATCAATTTAGAAGTGTACATGGTCGTCATTCTCATTGGTTCTACAGGTAATTGCGACCTTGTGGAAGAGTTTTAACTTCTTAGAAAGTTGGCAATCAATTTAGAAGTATACACGGTCGTAATTCTCATTGGTTCGACAGGTAATGGCGACCTTATGGAAGAATTTTAACTACTTAGAAAGTTGGCAATCAAATTTAAATTCTACATGGTCTTCATTCTCATTATTTAGAAAGGTAATGGCGACCTTGTGGAAGAGTTTTAACTTCTTAGATTCCTTCACCTCTGACAAGATATCTTGTGAATGTGAGGAATGCCAGGCCTCCACCGTGGTTTGGATTCCACGTTAAACTGTAGGTCCTCCATTTCATCTAGCAATCACCCTACCATTACACATTAGCGTAAGTGCGTATAACCCGAACGGGTAGTAAGACGCGGTGCTAATAATAATAATAATAATAATAATAAATTTAACTTCTTAGAAAGTTGGCAATCAATTTAGAAGTATACATGGTCGTCATTCTCATTGGTTCGACAGATAATTGCGACCTTGTGGAAGAATTTTAACTTCTTAGAAAGTTGGCGATCAAATTTAAATTCTACATGGTCTTCATTCTCATTATTTAGAAAGGTAATGCCGACCTTATGGAAGCGTTTTAACTTCTTAGAAAGTTGACAATCAATTTAGAAATATACATGGTCGTCATTCTAATTGTTTCGACAGGTAATCGCAACCTTATGGGAGGGTTTTAACTTCCTGGAATATTGGTGCTCACTCGGGTTAAGTGAGAAGTGTTTTTCACATGTGATTTACCATTATGGTCGTCCCAGTCCCACTTTAAGATATTGTGGGTACACTTTCTTTAGACTACCTTTTCTTCGTCCCTCCCACGTCAACGTTAAAATATCCCTGGTGTTGAAAAGGCTGTAAAACAAACCAATTAGATACTTCGGTGGCGGCATGGTCTAACGTCCTACACTCGTGTTGGACTAGACTGCCGAAGATGGGGAGATTGGGGTTCGATCCCAGTCGGTTGCACTGAGGGTGCTTTTTCCTACATGGTTTTCCACTCTCTCTCTCTCTATATCCACGAAAATGTGGGCACACTTCCTCTAAATTAAACCTTCCTAATCCCTAACACATTAGTGTAATTAGTACAGCATATAGGCGTATAGCCTGAACGGGTAGTAAGAAGCGATGATTAAAAAATATATTACCAGCATCATCGTTCCTCGCGTGGAGATATTGTATTGCCTGTGATAAAAAGGTTGGGAGTTTGAGTCTGGGTTTGGTGTGTAGAGGTTTTTTTCTTCTTTCATATGTGATTTCTTCCCCTTTGAAACTGCGGGTACATATCCTCACATTTCTACCCATACCACCCCTATTTCATTAGTGTAATTGGTGACCTGGTGGTCTAGGGGTAAGGTGTCAAACTTCTGTGATGGCGGCCGGGGTTCAATCCTCGGTCCCGGCACAGATTTATCTGATTACAAAACCCTTCCTTCACCTCTGACAAGACATCTTTTCACAATCTCCCTACCATTACACATTAGCGTAAGTGCGTACAACCCGAACGGGTAGTAAGACGCGGTGCTAATAATAATAATTAGTGTAATTATGGCGACATCTCAGATGAGGAGTGTGACGTAGTGCACAAAAACAAAAACAAAATGAGCCCTTGTTGTGTCTGTGAAACAGTTGAGCACGTCCTGGCGAACCTGAAGAGGGCCATGACGTCCACCCGGTGCACGGACGGGACCCTTGCGGACTGGATGCAGTACTGCTTCGTGACTGGGTACAGCCAGGTGTTCAACTACTTCTCCTACTCCCACTGGAAAGGGATCGCTCTGTTCCTCATCCACCTGGTGGCCACCTACATCTGGAACTACATGGACATGTTCGTGATCATACTCAGCATCGCTCTGGTTGAGAGGTTCCGACTGATATCGGCCAAACTGCGAAAAGTCAGGGGTAAGGTGAGTCATCGGCCCATTCTTGAGGGTACGCCATCTGTTTTACAACGTGGCCTGTTGATATTAGGTTGCGACTCAATGTTTGGCGGGACAGGGATTTACAGCACCTTGTCACAGCCTGACGCTAATGTATTGACCAGCTTAGAGAACAATACTGGTGTCGAGTCACCTTCATGATCATCATTGTCACTGGTCCTTTCCGCCTCTGCGGGTCGTCCGGCGCAACCTCTTCTATTCCTGTCAATCTTTCCCGGCTTCTCCCTCAGTCACGCGTCTCAAGTCCATTCCTTTAGCCTCCGTGTCCTTCTGGGCTTGGTCCATCCATCTTGTACGTGGTCTTCCACTAGGTCTTCTACCCTTCTTCTTACTCCGTAGAGCTTCCTTAGTCACCCCGTCCTTCTCCATTCTCATCGAATGCCTTAACCACTGCAACCTTTTCCTCTTCTAATGGTGATGGCACCAAGGTCCGGTCCCAAATTTGGGGGGGATTTACACTCATTTTACCCAGAAAAGTAGCAGTTCTACCTTTATGGACTACACTACGACCCTATATTATATGCAACACCATAGTGTGTAAGGACCCCAAAACTTACCGAGTGGAGGGCCACAATTAGGATAATGAAAATGCTATGGGCCCAAGTCGACCTCGGTGACCTTGGGGTGAAATGCTCGTCTCGTGACCAGATGTTTGTGGGTTCAATCTCAGCCAAGGTCAACGGATTTTTCTTGGGCGATGAAAATCCGCAGCACAGTTTCCTTCTGAGGTGAAGTAAAGCCTTCGTACCCAATGTCGAGTGTGACATGTGAAAAAAAGATTCATGAAAACGTCCGTGAATATACCTTTCCGGAATAATTGGTAGGCTCTTTTCTCGCTCACTCGTGTGATTTCAGTGTGCAGGTCAACAATAAACTACCGTTAATTCTGAACTTTCTATCAGTATGTGCTGACAACGCTAAACAGCCGGAGGTCTGAGGAGTACACGCCAAGCTCTGGATCGCCTTTAAAAATGATTCCTTTCTTGTCCCTGCCCCATTAGAATAATTATCATATTATATGCTTATAACCTGACCAGGAAGTAAAATGTGACGATAAAAATAAATATATATATATATATGATAAAAATAAATAATTATATATATATGATAAAAATAATTAACTATATATATGGTAAAAATAAATAGTTATACATATGATATAAATAAATAATTGTATATATATGATAAAAATAAACAATTATATGTATATGATAAAAATAAATAATGATATATATAGGATGTATATGATAAAGATAACTAATTATATATATATATGATAAAAATAAATAATTATATGTATATATATTATAAAAAATAAATAATTATATAGAAATGATAAAAAATAAATAATTATATATATGTGATAAAAATAAATAATTATATATATGATAAAAATAAATAATTATATATATATGATATAAATAAATATATACATGGTGTGTATGATAAAAATAAATAATTATATATATATACATGATAAAAATAAATAATTATATATATATGATAAAAATAAATAATTATATATATAATAAAAATAAATATATACATGGTGTGTATGATAAAAATAAATAATTATACATATATATACATGATAAAAATAAATAATTATATATATGATAAAAATAAATAATGATATATGTATATGATAAAAATAAATAATATTATATATATATATATATGATAAAAATAAATAATTATATATATATGATAAAAATAAATCATTATATATATATTTATATTAAATTTTACGTACCCCAGGTTGAATACCACTGGTATAGAGGACAAAGGCTGGGGTAGAATTATGTCAGAGCGTCAATAATCTATTTTATATACATAATATGCATCTCAGATCGCAATGACTCAAGATATTTGTGTAATGTTACCAAGTTGATGGCGAATAACGAACGCTCTTAACCCCACGATTTCAGAGAATGCCGGAAAGTTTCTGGAAGCAGGCCAGGGAAGATTACAACACCCTGTCTTATCTCTGTCGGAACCTAGACGCTGCTCTTTCCAAAATAGTTCTCCTCTCTTTCACCAGCAACATCTACTTCATATGCTTGCAGCTTTACAATAGTATAAGGTAAGATCTACACGGGTAATTATTCTAATCAATTATGGTAACATTGCTGTAAGAATAATATTAACTTTTTTTATTTTATCACCCCGTCTTACTACAGTAGCCACATGGCTTATTTGGTGCCGACTGACAGCTCACAGCTTTGAAAAGTTACCAGACCTAAATTATGTATCCCTACGCCGAGCCATATGATCTGCAAAAACATGTGTTTAGCAGCTGTCACTTCTGACAGTCAAAATGTATTTATATACCTAAATGTTGACTGTCAGAAGTCAACTGTGAGCTGTCAGTCAGCACCAAAGAAGCCACGGGACTACTGTACTCGTTCTGGATATACACTTATATACTAATTATGTTAATGGATTAGGAACTGGTAAGGTTGAATTTAGAGCATTTGCATGGAGGTTAGAGTGGAAAACCATTTAGGAAAAACCACCCCCAGTTCACCCGACCGAGATTCGAACCTCGATCTCCTCGTCCTCGGCGGTCTAGCTCAACACGACTGGCGCGTTAGCCAACTACGCCACCGAGGCGGGTTCACTTATGTACTAATTATGTTAATGGATTCAGGGATTAGAAAGGTTAAAATTATAGGAGGTGTGCCCGCAATTGCGTGGAGGTAAAGTGGACAACAATTTTTTGGAGGGAAAAAAACCTACGTACACTAGACCGAGATTCAAACCTCTATCTCACCGTCATCGACAGTCTAATCTATTGTGAGAGTAGCGCCTTAGACCATGCGGCCACCGAAGGGTATTTTGTTTTATTCGTGACTAGTTTAAGTACCCGGAGGAAAAACATCTGGGGAGGGGAACATCCTCATTACGTCCACGGCTCTAATGATCCTATCTGTAAATGTTTGTAATCATGCAGACCCTTGAACGACCCGGTCGATATCGTGTACTTCTACTACTCGTTCGGGTATTTGCTGCTGAGGAGCGTCTCTGTGTCCCTGTTCGCGGCTTCCATCTACGACGAGACGAAGGAACCAAAGGCCATTCTATATTCCGTCCCTTCCGAGAGCTTCAACGTTGAAGTGAGTACGACGGATAACCTTTTGAGTGTTTGTTGCTCAAGGTCATGCTTTATTACACCCCTTATGAAAGCTTCAATGTTGAGGTGAGTACGACGGATCATCTTTTGAGCGTTTGTTGCTCAAGGCTGTGCTTTATTACACCCCTTCTGAAAGCTTCAACGTACTTTGATCACCTTTTGACACGTCAAGTTTGTTGCGTGAGTGACACCGCAATATACTTGTTATTTCTGTTTTGTTTTTTACGTCGTCAATTACTTGAGAATTGTTAACTTGACTAATTTAATAATTTGATTAATAAGTAGATGTTTAGAATTAAAATATCAAGATGTACGTTTTTTAATAAATTAAATCCAAATGCATCGGCTATCTCGGCATTATTTAGCATTGCAAACAAATTGGCTATTCTCATTTTCCCATGAAAATCACTTCGAGGTTACTTTATATAAGCGCAAATCTACAATTTTTATCATGTCTCCTCAACTATTTGAGATACGAAATAGTTTATCGCTGTAAAGTTGTAGTACTATTCAAAAGCAAAAAAAAAAAAAATATTTAAAGTATATTTGTATAAACCAATAATTTCCTAGCTATAAGAACGTATATATCTTTACTTATTAAGGTCTTTGATATGTGAAATTATTACGAGCTTTGGTGAACAGAAATGTTCCACTTCCCTCAAGGTTTCTGCAACAGTGTATATTATTTCATTTATGCCCTTTGGTGGATAATTTGTATTATTTCGTTTCACAAATATTACGAGCTTTTAGTAAATTTCTCTTTCTATCTCAAGATTTAAAAAAAAAGTATTTTCGGTGCACCGTACTTTGATCACGCTTGGCCTTGAGGTGCCTCCAATACCCAACGCAACGCAACTGGACGAACCTGGAAAACACTGGACCTAAGCGTCGAAGATTCGCGTTTCTGGAGTTTGTGGGAGGTAGGGGGGGGGGTATTTGTGTGATATCTATCAATTGACGATCCCAGGTGTTGATGACCCGCCTGTGATATAACCGTTGTTATGTCTCTCTGACAGGTCCAGAGGTTCCTCCAGCAAGTGACGTTCGATGACGTAGTCCTCACTGGACTTAACTTCTTCTCCATTACAAGAAGTCTCCTGCTAACGGTATGGAGCTAACGGAGTGTATCATAACTACTGATCTACCTTCTGCCATACCTTCTGCTCTACCTTCTGTTCTACCTTCTGCCATACCTTCTGCCATACCTTCTGCCATACCTTCTGCCATACCTTCTGCCATACCTTCTGCCATACCTTCTGCCCTAACTTCTGCCATACCTTCTACCATACCTTCTGCCATACCTACTGCTCTACCTTCTGCCATACCTTCTGCCATACCTACTGCTCTACCTTCTGCTCTACCTTCTGCTCTACCTTCTGCCATACC
>CABFOV010003435.1:21078-65904 GCA_902141375.1 Timema poppense | reverse complement strand
ATTCTTTCAATACAAAGTAATTTAATTTCACGTTTGTGATGTTCTTGTGGATAGCCCGAACGTGTGCTAAGACATGGTGCATTGAAGAAAGTTAATAATTGAAATAATTACTTTGAAAAAACACTTTACAGTAATGATAACATTTTAAATTTAAAATGTACCGGTGGTTCAGATTGAACGCCAACCCCACTCAGGCAGATACATTGATTCCTATGTTTGATTTAAAACATTTGAAACACAATTTTAAAGATTCTAAATGTTAGAAGAAATGATTTCTTTCTTCTTCTATATGAAAACAATCGCGGCAACGCTGTAGATGAAAGACAGTGGACAGTTGCCAGCAGGTACACATAGTTCCTTGTTTGACAACAGACAGCGTTACACGACGGCTACCAAACTGTTTAAAATTTCAATTCTTAAAATAATGTTTTAAGGCTCAGTATTAAACTAATAAATTATAAAAAAAATTAATAAAATCAGGAGAAAGATATTATCTAATCTTGTGATTTCTTCTTTTTCCAACATTAATACTTACATCCATATTAATCTAACTAAAGTAATTATTCATTTTATAAAAATTTAAAAAACTAATGGAACAATAAATAAAAATTCTAGTTTAAGAAAATTGAAGTAAAAATAGTTCTGCTTTATATAGTAAAATTCAATTTTGAATACATCACTTAATGAAGTCATTATAAGCAAAATAGTGTGAGGCTGAAAATGTGATAGTTTTCATTGTATAATTTAATTAGTATGATTAGTAAATGTTTAACAGAGTCTTCTTCCTGGATAATATAAATACCTTTTCATTGGTGAAAACCGATTTCAAATCCATAGAACGGTTTTGTCCCAATCTTTTATTTAGTATTACCATGTTTTAATGGGTAAACAAGTGTTGACCGGCCTCTTAAGGAGAAGAGAGCGAAACCTTACAGTGTATCCATCTCTCCTAAACACATACAAGGAAATATGTCATTTTTACATCGTTTTTTATTTTGATTGAATACCTATATTAGATACATCAATGTATGATTAGTTAATGAAGTAATTGTGTTAATAAAAGGTGTGAAGAGAGTTAAAAGTTTGAAACCTGCGATTTGTTGATTTAAATAAGTTGAGGTTGGCTAACATACGATACACACGCCACTAACCTAAATTATTTGATATTAAGTCTTCTACAAAAAGTTCGTCATTCGAACAAATGTAATTACGACTTAAGCCACGGTACCGTATCCCTTTTGAAACCAATATATAAATTAATAACCAACTTTAAATAAATTGTCATCTTGGCAGAATATCAAACACATGGATGAATACATATTTAATTATATTAAGTATTTTATTCGTATTTGTACAATTTTACAAGTAAAAATAAATTGTATTTCTTTTAATGTAACAGCTTCTTCAGCCAAGTGTGGAATAATACTTAACTCCCTTCATTATCAAGCATAAGAAAAACTTGAGTGTCACACTTTATTACTTTGCAAAGGGTTTGTTTATGTCCATCCAGTAAAATATGGAGATCACTGGCAAATATAGCTAAAATTAAATAATATATCTATGGCCCACATTTTAGATCTCTTTTTTTTTACACATTAAAGTTCATGGAAAATGTTTCCATATAATTTACTATATTGAATGGGTTTTTTCTATAAGGTATTAGAGGTTTTAAAGTCATGACAGGCAGAATGGATCCTCGTATAAATGTTTCCAAAACTAAGGTGATAGGCTGATAATGTCTGATCAGGAAATGATTGTCAGCTTAGTATAAATGAAAAACTATTAGGACAAGTGAATAATTCTTTGTCTCTAGGTAGAATTTTCTGTAAAAATGGAAGGATTTATGATGAAACTGAAAGACTGGTGAATGCATCTAAGAGAGTAGTTAGATGCATGTTGAATTTTGCAAAGAATGAAGCGGTATTGAAAGAGGCAAAGATGTAAGTATATAAAAATGTGTAGACACCAAAATTGTTTTATGGATGTTAAGGGTTAGTCCAGAAAAACATAAGAACAAGTTGAATGCGGTTGGAATGAGATATCTAAGAATCGTATTTGGAAATACTCGTTTGAACAGGGTCAGTAATGAATGGTGCTGAATAAACTTCTTACATTAGTTTGGGCATGTTGATAAGATGAGTGTGGCTCAATATTTATATGATGTAATAGTGTGTGGATCAAAAGGAAGGGATAGACTATATAAAACATGATTAAATGTTGTAGATTAATGTGTGAAAAAGATAAACTAAAAGAGTTCTAAGAATTAAAGTGCATGTATGATTTGGTGTATGGATGTTGTTGTAATGAAAGAAGTATGCGAGAATAGGGAATTTTGGAGAAAGTTAGCGAGGATAGATTAATAGCGATTTTTTTTTTAGCTATATGTTGTTGTTTTTTAGTTCTTGTTTTTTTCTTAACCCGAAAGGAAACTTTCGGCTAGAAATGAGCACTAAATCACTGACGTGGTTTTTTTTATCGGTAACTTTTTGTCACCGTCACTCCCAGTGACTATATCTCAAAGTATTAATGATAGATATATTAGTAATAGGTATAAAGAAGCGATAATGTGCTCGCCATATTGTGAAAGCAACACTCTGGATAGGGAAAGCGGTGACGGTGCCTGTCAACATATCGGTTGCCGATATGGTGACTCATATGGTCAGCCATTAGTAGTCCCATGTCTTTGTTCTTATATAAATAATAAAAGTCCTACATTACTGCAAGTAAAGACACATTTACTAAGCTTAATATATTTAACATACTATTCATCAGTGGCGGCTCGTGTATAGGCACTTCAGAGCTGCAGCATCCCCTATTTCCACTTGATATTATCGATAACATTTAATATAATGGGTCCTTTTTTCTTTAATTTTTTCTTTATTTTTGTAGTACAATATATATTCCTTAAGCTTAATGTCAGCACTTCAGTAGCCATCCCCTAGTTTATGAAAAAGATACAAAAATCTTTGTATGGAAATATGCGCTTCACAGTGCCAGTGACGTTGTGTTTGACTATTGTGTGCATGCGCACATAGTAGGGGAGTAGGGAGGAAGGCGGGACTGCCAGGTAGACAGAGCACTGTTGCTCTCACAGTGATGGCGTGATAGTGGAAGGAAGTTTGTTTTACTCAGCGTGTGTTGTGCTTAAAAACCGTGTACCATATTCTTGAATATGATAAAGTGTAGAAGAGTGTAGGATTAGATTATTATTCTGCTTCCAGCTATTCTATTTGATTAATTTTTTTCGGTTCTTTTATTTAACAGAATGACTAAATGCGCTTGCAGTACTTTAAATGGAGAAAAATTTCCTCAATTATCATACAGAGATCAAGGAGAAAATTATTAAACTTTTTGCGCCAATTAAAACAAGAAGAATGGATTTAATTTTTAAATGAATAGAATAAGTTTGAACTGTAACAATTTAAGTTAAAGTAAGTAAAAAAGTTTGGTTTTTTGTTAAGATTTTATCAAGTTACTGAATAAATTTTCTTTTTATACATGTTTTTTTCCCCTTTTACACCATTTTAAAATAAAGGCTAAAGAATTTCTGGAGCAGCGCCCCCACTAATTTTAGCTACGAGCCGCCACTGCTATTCATATAATATCTAGCATTAGATTATGATACTAAGGTAATTTAAGTGAGTAGGGATGGGTTTACATGAAATGGTACAATGAAGCTATTTGGATAGGAAGATGATATATCTTTGTTGGGCAATAATAAGGGAGGTGTTGATAGGAATGTAGAAATTTAGGCTAGTAAGGAAATAAGTTTAGAAGTGAATGCTTAAAAGAATACCTGTGTGATCACAAAGAGAACACAGATTGGTGGCTAAAATTTAGAAATTACTTCAAGCAACATATCATGTGCAGGGTTATTGTGTTTAAATATGTAGGAACAATTTTAATTATCGATAACGATATTAGATTGGCAATTAAGAAAATAATGCAGTCAAGAAATGCATTCTACTGCTCGGATAGTAAGTTGTTGACATCTCGCATATTGTAAAGGAGTGTACAACTCAGAATACACTAAAGAAATAATTTTACTGGTGGTTCTTTATGGGAATGAAATGTGTTCTCTTACCTTATATGACGAAAACAAAGTACGAAATTTGGGAAATCTAGAACATTATTCAGAGTATTGACTGGGAAATGGTAAGAGACTATTGGAGGATAACATTAGTATTGATCTGAAAGAGATAATGTATAATGAATGGTATTGGATAGAAATAGTTAAACATAGAGGTAGGTGGCGTAATTTTGTAAGTTCAACAATATACTTTCGAGCTCCTAATGCCATATAGTAAGTAATGCATTAAAAAACCTATTAAGTTGTAGGAATTTGCTAATAGGTATTGGTTTTCAATTAGTGCTATTGTTGTGATAGTACTAACTTATTATTTTCAAAATAGCTATTATAAGAATAAAATTAATGTAAAATCCCATTCAAACTAAAATATAATTTTCTTATTTCCTTGACCATATAAATAAAATTTATAATAAGAGCATTTACAATAGCACCAGCTGTTCGATTAGTGATAGTTTTGGGATATTAGAGTTATGTAGGATGCAACCAGTGTTTATGCCTCTTCTAGCCTTTAGCCTTACGAACACCCACACAATTCCAGTGAAGATACTTATTATGCTTATTATTTGGAGTTAGATACGAGTGGAGATGAGGTGGCTATTCTGAACAAAGAAAATAGCAAACAATAAAATTAATCTTCCCTTTGTTTGTTTTTTGACTGAGATGCCGAAGAATTCCAATCATTGTGGCTTTTCAACTTTTTGTTTTATTTGATTTTTATTTTTATTCACTTTAAGCTGGACTAGTTCGGCTCTTTCAACTAGAGCAGTGGTTCTCAAAGAGTGTCTGTAATTCAATTTGAACCATCGTTTGTAAACGACACAGTTATACTTTAGTCGCTAATGTAATGTGAGATATTGCAACACCTCTACTCTACTCGCTAGTTTAACGTCAGATATTGGAGCCCACAAAACTAAGTGCTCAGTAATGATAGTGTTTAGTAACATTTAAGCCATATTTATGGTACCTAAAAGACTTGTGTGTTATTTGAACCAGAAAATTGTTGAAATGAAGACACTGTTTTTTAAACTATAAGAAGGGTTGAAATTAGGTCAGTATCAACTGAGATGTGAGGGCGTCGCGATGAGACTAGAGTTCAGGTCTGACCGTTTTCAATGCTCCTATCTGTTTTTACCTCCCTGCACTAGGGGTAAGGACAAGTTAGTGAGAGTATAATATAAAGTCTTAAGTATTTATTATATTTCAGCATGTTATTTAATTTTAAATTAAATGCAATATTAACTATAGAGTCAATAAATAAATCTATCTATCTTTTTTACTTAAGTATTTGGAGTGTGGTTTAAATATTATGTGTGATAAGTGCAATACTTTGAAGTGGGAGACCTTTTCATTGAGGTAAATTAATATTGGTAAACATTGTTAAAAATGTAAACAAGAACACTCAAACCTCTTCTATTTATTTACACTTGCACCAAACCAAATCTTTTCAATACAAACTACATATATATTGTAAATTGACTACGTTTATGAAAATATTGTTTACTTATTTAGTATAATAAGTCAAAATTAGAATGATATATCTTTAAATATAATCGTTTCTAATTATCAGAATATAACTAATTAATGTTGATGGATATTACAAAAGCACATACATAATGGATAATCAAATGAGGCCTATAAGAATTATAATTTTGACTGGTATGCCTGGTATGTATACTATTTTCCTTATTTTGTGTTTATAAAATTGTAATTCATGAGCCTTGCTTTTATAGGTAGGCTGCCGTACCGATTTACTAGACAGTTAAATAGCTTAATAGTTCAATTTTATATTACCCAATTCCTTCACCTCTGACAAGACATCTTGTGAATGTGAGGAATGCTAGGCCTCCACCGTGGTTCGGATTCCACGTTAAACTGTAGGTCCTTCATTTCATCTCACAATCACCCTACCATTGCACATTAGCATATAACCCGAACGGGTAGTAAGACGCGGTGCTAATAATAATATATGACCCAAATTGCCAGACCATTTGGAATAGTACTCATTGTTACCCCCAGAGACTTTTGACTTGCCAAAATATTCCATTGTGTTTATTACTAGGAGCTTCAAAATGGGTGTTTGAAATGCTGGATCTAGAAGAACAAACTGTGGATAGAAGGTGATAGAACATCAACATGTTGCAATTATATAACTTTTTCTCTTGAGGTGAAATATGTAAATAATCAGTGCTTTTTTTTAATAATAAATAAAAACCACAAGAATACGATCTTTCTTATGTAAAAATTCACCCAAATCACTCAATGTTTTGGCTATATTGTGGACAAAGTAAATAGTCGCACATCGATCACAACTAGGAATTTTGTTACTTAAGCTATAATAATAATTATTATTATTATATACAATAAACAATCCTCCCTAAAAAGGATTGTTAAAACCTAAATTATATTTCATTTCATTATTAAGTTTGATTTCATTTATGTTTTCTGCTCCTCCATAAATGGTAGGCTACTTGTACAAAATTAAAGGCCTACAATTTGGAAACTTCTAGACTAGATTGTCATTATTTTAAGTAATAAACTAATTATTATTTCCTTTTCTTTCAGGAATAGGTAAAACTACATTAATAAAAACAGTCAGCAAACTTTTGATCGACAAAAAGGTCACTATTGCTGGCTTTTATACTGAAGAAATAAGGAATGCTGGAAAAAGAATAGGCTTTGATGTTGTAACCTTAGACGGAAAAAGGGGGATTTTAGCAAGAGTGATGTAAGTGGCTATGTAAAAATAGGAATATTTGTATAAATTTAGAAAAAACCCACTTGAAAGATAATGAAGTGTCCTTAAATTTTTACCATCATTATTTTATATATATTTTTTAGATGGGTTGAATCCAATATTTTTCTGATCCAAATTCAAATAGTTAAAAATGTACAATTTTGGTTAGAGTGAAAATATCCAAAACTTAATTTGAAAAGATTTGTTTAAGGCTTGTTGCCACTGACAAAAATGATACTGTAATATTGTTTTAAATGTCTCCTGTACCATAAACAACAAAGATATATTTTTTTAGTAACAATACAATTTTGCTATTGTTAGTGATTTTGTTATTTTTCCAATTACACAAGTCTATATAATTCCCTCTACCAATTGCTTACAATTGTTATTTGAAATCAAGGTTTTAATAATTTTATTTGTGATTTTTACAAATATGGAATTTCTTGAGTATCATAGAAGTCGAGGGATTGAAAATTTGCGAATCCCATCACTAATATATTTATTATTTATCTCTGTTTATCTTTTCAGATTGAGTTAGGTTAGGCTAGGCTACCTCACTAGTTATTGGTGCCTTTAAAATGTGATTATGACTAACTCTATTATTTAATTCATTGTTTACTTACATGTAAACATATTATTAAAGAGCTGCAGCTACAGTCTGATTTCAATTTGAAGCCCGTTATTTTAAAATTGTAAATTCATGTTGCCACAGTGGTGGAAATAAAAATATTACAAATTATTGTATTTACATTCTTGGTCCACTTAATTAATGATGTGAATATAAATTAGACAATACCTAATAGATAAGTTCTTATTAATGGAAAACTTTTGAATAAATAAATCAAATAAGATGTGTTTTTAGAATACCAAATTATAGTGACTTTCAATCAATGTTGGTGGTCGAAAGTAGGCTTCGTATAAAAATCAGGGCTTAATTATAAGGCATTTATGGCAAGATGGCTGTGTTATCTGATAGCTTGTGGATCTTAATAAAAAAATCACACATTTGTAGCCGACGATTTCCGCACGTCCATCATACTCTCTGCCTTAAAATATGAGTGAAGAATGACCCTGGTCATGGGACAATTCCTGGATAGCTCAGAGGTTAGAGCATTGGTGTACTAAGCCAAAGGTCTCGCGTTTGATTCCTGTGTCCAGGTGTCATTTGTAAATTTTCAGAATATGCTAGAGAATAGTTATTATTTGCTTAGATATACTATATTATCAATCAATAAAAAAAATGTTATCAAACGATTCTAATACTTTCCTAAGGATTACTCTTGGGCTTTTCTTGATTTATTGAAAAACAAAACAAAAAATATTAATAAAACCATGTTCTTTGTTTCACAGTTGTGGCAACCAGAGATGTATATTACATGAAATAAAAACTTTAAAAGTATTGTATCTTGTAATAACTCGCCACCAAAATAAATAAATGTTTTTATAGCTTAGTAAAAAAAGCCATTAAAAATATTAGTTTCAAAATAAAATATTTTTATTTTGTTAACATCTCATAAACACAACCAAAGACAATTTGTATGATGTCATCAACCACCCTTGTTTCAGCTGCTTCGCCATATTAATTTTTAAGAGAGCGCAGCACAGGCAATGCTTCCACAAAAAAGAAATATCTAAACGATTATTTTCATAAGTTCATGTTTTTATAATGTAAAAATGGCTGTGAAAGTTTTGATTGTCAAAAGTAACAACTCAACATATGATCTTGTAGAGCATGTGGTTCGGCAAATGGATATATGGTAGCTTTTCCTAGCTGTCACCACTTCTTATAACAGTGGATACCCTATAGCTTAAAACTGGACATGTTTTAATTCCACACTTCACGCATACGTTGTAATGATATCGATTTTTCCTGTCTTTTTAATATTCGAGATCATATTTTAAAGTAAATATATTAATATTTCTTCTTTTCAGTTAATATAAAGTAAACTCATCTTTTCTATACTACGGCCATGTTTCTTTTTCTTTTATTTTAACTGCACGTGTCAGAAACAAGGTTTTTACTTCCGGGTTGTATTTGCGCAGTAAAATAATAGCAGGTGCAGAGAAACGCGTCTGTTTTCTTAAATGCGCGCTAATTAAAAACTAACCCTATTGGTCGATGGAAAGAAAGCAAGGAGTGGTCTGGGTTCGAGGGTGTGAACTACGGGGTTCACACGGCTCGACTCGAGAGGACGCTAGCTTGGTAGACAGGTCTTTCTACTTTTCTACGGCAGACGAGAGGGATGTGTATTACATTGCGCGTCTTTCTACTCTTCTTCGGCGGACGAGAGAGATGTGTATCAATCTCGTATAGTTTGATAATGTTAGCTTGGTTGTGTTTGGAATCACGGCCAAGGTGTTTTTACCTAAATGGTTTCCATTATTCTTTTTCAAACAACAGTGATATGTAATACATTATACCATTAAAGTTTATACAAAAGTATCTATTTTCGAAATCATTTATTTGTAATATATATATTCTTCAAACCAAAGTGAATTTAGTACATTAAAATGGCGCTCAACGTGAAGGCATTCCAGTGTACGTTACAATTGGCGTTCCAATGTGGGGCATCTAGCTTCTGTACGTTACAACGTGAGCCTTTGCCCCTTTTGTAGATGCCATGTGGATGCATTTAATATGAGAAAATGTCGCCATGATCATTCCCCCCTGCCCAAATCTTGTTTTTGACTTTGTGTTAAAATGTTGCAATAACTTTGAGTGATGTAGTAGTCCTAATTTCGGCTAATACAGTGGCTGACATAGATAACTTTTTATTTGGCAGAGTTGTACTACTCATGGTTACACATACACATACTAATTACACTAATGTGTTAAAGACAAGGAAGGTTTTATTTGGCATTGAGTTGTACTACTCATGGTTACACATACACATACTAATTACACTAATGTGTTAAAGACAAGGAAGGTTGAATTTAAAGGAAGTGTACTTTCATTTGCATTTAGGTAGAGTGGAAAACTATTTAGAAAAAAAAACACTCATTACACATGGCCTAGATTGAACACTGATCTACCTGTTATTGACAGTCTAGTATATTGCGGGTGTGTTGCCTTGGACCATGCGGCCACCAAACTAGGTAGAACAACTTTCGTTTCATCGTTTATCCATGCAACTTACTATGGTAATAATATATCGACTGGCATACCCAATGAGAAGAGACCATTGGGACGACCCAGATGGGAGGATAACATTAGAATGAATTAGAAAGAGATAAGGTGGACTGGATGGTACTAGCTCAAGATAGGGATGGATGGCATACTTTTGTGAGTGCTGCAATGAACTTTTGAGTTCCAAGTTCCATAGCTTAAGTATATATAATTTATTACCAGAAGGCCTACTATTATTATTAAACCATGTTTACTTCTAGAGCAATCATGGAGAATATTAGACAGTAAACTCTGGACGAACCATCTGGGGTAGAACCTATTAAACATATGAAATAAAAAGAGATGGGACATTTGAATTCTCAAAACCTATGGTATTTGAGAAATTTTAAAATTTAATAAAAAATATATAGAATATAATTATGAAGACCTTTACTCTGAATACAAATTTTATCAATTAATAAAAGGAATTATAAAAACATGTGTATTTTGGAGAAAAATAAATTCAGAAAAAGGACAGAATTGTATCAATATAATTAATGTATTTATTAAAAGTGTTATCTATGTTTTTTCTAATGTAATAGACATGACAAAGCAAAAATTGCATTTTTCGGTGGCCTTAAAACATTTTTACACTTTAAATAAAATTGCACATCTTTAAAGGATCAAGAATTCTAAAGAAAATTTAGAGATTGGATTCGAGAAATAAAAGATTTGACCCATCTCTATATAAAAGAAATTATATTTTGACCAAATGAATGGGTTGCTGCCTTTATAGAGTTGGCAGGTTCATGCGAAGAGCAATAACAAATAAGAAACCAGTTAATATTGAAAATACCTACTGGTTTTTGCAATGGAGTTTATTCAGGTCTACTTATTTAATTTGCAAATTTATTTTGTATTACTAAATTTGAACTGGCACCACCAGACCCACGACTTTCATTGAAAATTTGGCTGAATGTGGTTTGGTTAAGGGGAAGTTTGCAGCAGTTTTGCCCAGGATTAGTAATAAAATATACCATAGCCACTATTTGGTATGAACAGGTGTAGCTTAGTTAATTTGTTATCTCTTGTTATATCAGTCATGTTTTTCTTTCTTTCAGGGAACATGTTGACCAATCTAATATTTCAAGGTATCAAGTCGGTCAATACAATGTCAATAAAGACTCGTTTGAATCCTTAACTCTGCCCATCTTTAGTGCCCAAGTGAGTAGCGATTGTTTTATTTTCTTTCCCCATGCTCTGTGTATTACCACTTGTCCCGGTTATCTGCATATCTAGACTAAAGCTTTATTAAGATGTTCACCGAAAATAGCAGAATTTGCTTAAGATGGCACAGCAATTAACACATTAGCATAAATGTATGTTGAGCCATGATGCTTTGTAACAAAAACTAAAATTAGTTTTCTTAGAACCATACCTTATTACATGTTTAGAGTATGCCCTCTTTACTTCTAGATTAATTAATCATAAATAAAGCAGAGCAGCTTATGCTAATAGGGCTGAAATCTTGGGAATGGTTTAGAGCTCTTCAGCTGACAACATTTCTATTATGCGCTTGTTTTTCGGCAAATCTAAGGTAATGGGTAATGGATGACAGAAATGGAAACAGTATAATTTAGAGGAAGTACACCTTCAATTTATGTGGAGCAAAAGCGGGACTCAATTTTAGAAAAAACAACTCAATACAGTTGGATGAGTCATACCCCAAATTCCATGTAATAATTAATCTCTTTTAAGGAAAACCTCTTTTTGCTTGATCAGGTAATTGTATAATATTTGGAGGAATGTATAGGAAAGGTGAATAGAAACACATAAAAGGGATGAAAACAATATATGTATATGTGTTTCTATCCATCTTCCAAATATGATACATGTCATCATTAAATCATAGGCCTTTGTCTGCTTTGGCTACTGGTGGAGGCATAGTATTATGGGAATAAAAAAAGTTTTAATGGGCAGCTTGTAAATTTAGTAACTTTAAAAAAAAGTTGTGGATTTTTATTTCACTCAATTTTGTTTGTTTTAAATTTATTTCACTGTAGTAATTTTTTCTAACTGCAGGAATGTCGAGTTTTGGTTCTCGATGAAATTGGACGTATGGAACTTTTTAGCGATGATTTCAAGCAAAGTGTTAAGTCTGCATTGAATAACCCACAGCAAGTTATTTTAGCAACTATTCCGGTCGCAAAGGGGCGGCCCATTTCATTTGTGGAAGAAATACGTCAACATCCCAACGCTAAAGTCTTTATTGTGAGTATATTATAGGAAGTGTTTGTTGAAAATAAACCTCTGGTTATTTCACTAGAACATAAGTCACTTAAATAGACAAACATCTCTGATAAGGATACAATTTTAAAAGATTGACTAAATAAATGTTTAACATGTTTTAGGTGGATCATAGGAATAGAGACTTCTTGAGTGAACAAATAATGAACATGTTAATACATGTAGTTGGAACACCGCCTTAAAAGACGGATGCTGTGAAAATCTGATCTAGACACTAAGAAGATATACTGACTGTGTTTACTGTGACAAAGTGAAATATTCAAACCATAAAAATATTTATATATAGTAACATATTGAGTTGGGATTTCCACATTTCTAAATTGTTTTTAGATGTGTTGCATTTTGTTTGAAGAATTATAAATATATATTTTATGAGACATTGTTTCTGTTTCCATTTTGCCAGCCTTTGTTGAAATGAGGTTATGTGACGTTAACAGGTAATTTCAGGGATTGAAGTTAGATTATCTCATGATTGTTCAATAAATCTTCTGCAGGCAAAATGAATTTTTTTTATCAACATTTTCTACATTCTTGTATTTTATGCACATTGTGTAAAAATCTATATAAGGGAAACCATATTTGTAAAATGTAACCAAATTACTTTCTTACGTTACAATCAACCTCAAATATACTTATTAAAAATGTAGCTTAACTAATTTAGTAGTATACCTAGATAGTTACACTGTCTATAAAAATAATACAAATTCATTTATAACTAATTTGAGATGAGTCGAATCAGAGTTTGTAGTTTAACTTCGAATCCAAATCTTCGAAAAAATTAAAACCGTAAATAAAATAGTATGAAATAAAGTAGAAATAGTAAATAAATGTTTACATTATTTCTTATAAGCCACTAAATTAATTATATTTAAAAATTACATCCCTAACTGTTTCCGGTCTGAGTCAGTTTTCTATTTAGCCATATATTTTCCACTACCGGCTTGCTAGACCTGTCATAGCTTCACATGCCTTTTATCTAACAGGTCTATGACAGGCACAACATTCAATCTCCGGTCGTTAATTCATCACCGTGAAAGGATAAACCCACATTTCACCAGTGATAAATTTTTCAACCATGCAGGAATCAAACCCAGTACATTCAATTAATGGTCTGTGGTTTGGTTGTTAAGTTTGTACTATAATTATAAACAGTTCTAAAACAAATTTCACTTGAAAAATGTATTATATTTGGAAGAAGGTACAAGAAAGTTGGATAGAAAAATATAAAAGGAACCAACACAATATGGGTTTTACAATTAAAAGAAAACAGTTCACACTTTACAGTGTTGCCATCGGAGAAAGAAGTAATGGTTGATTCTTGAAGAAAATCTATCGTTACCACCCAATCCCCCGACTTAGGTTTCATTCTATTGGAACTCATCAATGGGTGGGGGAAAGTGTGAAATGCATAATGTAACTTCCTAAAAGAGGAAACCAAAATGCACAAAAGGGAGAAAAAGGATGCATTGAGTCAATCATAAGCAGCTTTCACTTTTGATGAATAGTATCAATACCTATATAATAATGGTAAATATAACAGTTAAGTTTAGAAGTACCTGCTTCAGTGGCCACATGGTCTAAGGTGTCATGCTCACAATAAACTGGTTTCTGATGACAGGCAGATCAGGGTTTGAATCCCAGTCGGATGTACTGAGGGTGGTTTTACTAGATGGTTTTCCACTCTCCCTCCACACAAAATATCGGTACACTTCCTCTAAATTTAACCTTCTTAGTCCTTAGCTCATTAGCATAATTAGTATATATGCTTATTACCTGTAAAGACATAGTGCAAAGAAAAAAAGTTTGGAAGTCATTCTTAGTAACTAAGTGGAGACTTTTTGTTTAAATAACCACACACAGTTAAAAAGATCAATTTGGTTTTCCCCTTTTTATTTATTATGCACTAAAATTTGGCAATATCAACATCACTCTTGTCAATATCTTGATGGAAATTATAAAACTACAAAGATAAAGGTGTTATGACTAACACTTTGTGATTAATTTTTTTTTATGTTAATAAAGTACAACCTTTCTTAAATAAACAAGAATAGGCTTATGACGAGTTCAAAAAGTTAATTTTAAATAGGTAATAGTAAAAGAAGATAGTTCATTAGACACCCAAATGCAGTATGTGTGAGAGAAAAACCCGATAGATGAACCACGCTCAGGTGAAAAGGAAGGGCTGTCTGCTAACAATAGATTATCTACGACAACCTTGAAACATATCAGCTCCAAGGAGAGTGGGGAAAAAAAAAGTGCCACCAGACGATGCAAACAAAACCCCAGTTAGTTTACTTTCCATAGATCCCAAATTGTGAGAACTATAAACAAGGTTGTACTCTATTATGTACAACATGACAATGAGTTGATTTAAAAAAAGAAATTCATATAATTTTCTGTTACAGTTTCCAAGTGTGACAGTCACATAATTCTTAGGACATGTTCAATACGTCAACCTCTACTTAGCATTAGACATGATCAAAATATGTTTAACTATATTAAAATGGTTTAGAAAAGTACTTTTTAGAGGTTTTCACACTTCAATTCAAATTTCAGTTAAACTCAACAAGCTGAGTAATCACTAAGATATTTCAAATGTGCAGTTTTTGAAGGCATACTGGCTTATGTTTAGAAATGAAATGTAGCTCAATATATTATTAATAATAACTATATTGTTTTGAATCATAAACCTTAAAAAGACTTTAAAAAATGTCTGTTTAAAGTTTCAACATATCAAATTCAATAATCGATAATCAAGAAAGCTTTGGCGACAAGAATATACTGCATATGCATTTAAATAAAGGTGCCTGGAATTTTAATATCACAGGCTAACCAAATCTGAAGTACATTATAACAAAGAAATTTACATTTTAAAAAATTCCACTATTCCAACTTACACATTACATCACTAAATGACATGTTTTCATATAATAATATTTGTCGACTGTATTATCACCGAGTGACTGGAACGTTTTCACTATTAGGTAACATTACTAGCAGCACCGTATGAGTTTACAGTTCCTACTCATTACGGCCACACAGATGGGCTTTGAAACAAGTGGCTTCTTCATTCTTCAATGAAGTATCTTGTTAAGTAACCAGCACTTTATTATCACTACTAGCATAACATACTTAGTAACGAATTTGCATATGCCATCGGTTTAACATTCGGATGAGGCTGAAACAAAGATTGACAAACTTGATTCAACTTTACTTACAAACAAGTCTGAGTAATTCATTCACATTAACACTTTAGTTGGGTTGAATATGAATCATTATTAAAATTAATCATTATTTGTAGGGGTCTGCGAGCTTGGGTTTTTTTAATTCGAGTTGAGTATTTCTAAAAACTCCCGAGTTCGAATTGAATTCGAATATAGGCCTATTCATAATTTTAAAGATTAAAAAGTATATTAAAACAAATTCTTAAAATACGAATGACACTCGTTTTTATAAATAGTAAATACTTTTGAAAGAAAAAAAGGTTAACCAATAGAAATATTGGTTTTTAAGTTAGGACTAACACTTATATAAACAATTTAAAAAAACAAGAACACTCAAATATAAATCTAATAAAGAACAAATAATTAAAATGGTTTCAACACTCATGTCTTTAAAGACATTGAATGCCAGGCCTCTACCGTAGTTCGGATCCCACGTTAAACTGTAGATCCTTCATTTTATCTCACAATCACCCTACCATCACACATTAACGTACATATGTATAAACCGAACGGGTAGTAAGATGCGGTGCTAATAATAATAATAATAATAAATTAAGGACATTAAAATTACACTAACAATTATAAAACAAAGTTAATAAAATGAATAATTGCATGATGGCTTTGAAATGTATAACAAAACAGTGTAGAAAAACTGCACAATGATGTAAAGTAAGTGATAGTGAAGGAAGCCACAAGAAAGGATAGTTAGGTTAGGCCTAGATAAGAACAAACCTACTTCTATCTTCATGTATTCTTAAACTTTTACACTTTCCACTTCTTTAAAACTCCCACAGTTGTACATTAGTTTGAATTTTTGGGAATACTACTTTTTCATATGAAAAATAAATATTTCCAAAAATTCAAAACAATGTGCAACTGTGGGAGTTTCAAAAAGTGGGAAGTGTAAGAACTAGAGAAGTGTGTTTATTGTTATCTAGACCTAGCCTAACTATCCTTTCAGGTTGGTTTCCTTCACTATCACTTTACATTATTGTAGTGCGTTTCTTCACTGTCTTGATTAAAAGTTAATATAATTGACGTTTTAATAAGTTAATATTTCCCCAAAACATACTTCAGTAACTTAATTTACCATATAAGAAAACGTAAGAATCATAAACAATTAGAAATTTGAAGTGTTTCATATTTCATTTATTCTTCCTTAGTGTAATTGTAAATGATCACGTCTTCTGTTCCATTTCCATTCCTCTATGCGCAGTTGAACATGCATATTGTACACTTACGTTATACATTATTTTATTGAGAAATTTACTTCAATTTAATTTTTAATGCTTTAATTTAAAATAAATTATTATTTTAGAATAAAGACCAGGTTAAAATGTTAAAAAGGACCATTCAATTAATTAGTAATCTTCTTAGCTATTTTTATTTTCATTCCTTTGTCATGGCAATACAAATAAACAACTATAATCAAGTGTAATTCAAAATGGACGACAATATTGATCAAATTTACCGATTGAAAGTGGTTTTAGAGCTCTCTTACGTTATTAATGTGAAAATTGAAATTAATTTTTAACAATTTGTTAAGTAACCGAATGATTTATAAGTGAAAATTCCTATATTAACTCAATTAAATAGGCTATGCTTACTAATGCATTTTAAAAATTGATTATTAAGTACATCAAGTAGAAGCTCGAAAATGACGAGCCTACAAAACTTTCGAGTACGAGTACTTGCAGAGCCCTAATTATTTCCTCTACAAATATAAAATTAAATTATTTTATATAAAAACTGTGTGGACACATTGTAAAATAATGTAATTTAAGTGATAAGAAGAAAGCAAACTTTAAAGAATAGTTAGGTTAGGTTAGGCCTAGATAGGAACAAACACACTTTTCACACTTCCACAGTTACACATTGTTTAAATGTTTAGAATTTTTCATTTTTCATATAAAGAGACATATAAAACATAAACAGCGAAGTAAAACTAGTGCATGCTTAAAGAAATTGAAAAATATAATATGACATGTTTCTTTGTATTTTTAATGTCTCTTCATATGAAACAGGAATATTTCTGAAAATTCAAAACAATGTGTGAATGTGGACACGTGAAGAAGAGGCAAGTGTACAAGTTTTTGAAGAAATGAAGAGAGAAGTGTGTTTGTACCTAGTATCTAGGCCTAACCTAATAATCCTTTCAGGTTGGCTTCCTTCACTAACAATTATTTTACAGTATTTCTACACTGTCCTATTAGACTTTTCCAAGCCGTTAGGCACTAATCCATTGTAAATAAAAGGTAGGTATTTTTAGTAGATCATATTAAGAATTCCACAAGTATGATACAATTCCTTGACCTGTTTTCCAGGTGATTGAACATCTTGTTTAAAAAGTGTAATTAAAAACTATTAGATTTAGCTTATTTTTAAAAATTGTCTTAAATAGTTTGGAACGGTTTGATTAAGTGAATAAATTAACTACAGATATAAGTACAGTTTTACTCACCACAGCTTCATATGTTGTAAATTTTGGTTTCATATCTTTTCCTCTTAGAGTGATAAATGCTCCTTTGTTACCCATCGTATCACTGAAAGCAAATCCAAATAGTTCCAAGTTTGAATCAATATTTCATTTGTTTTATTTTAGTACACAGTTTAGGTTCTAAACTAGATCTAGTTAAGCAATTGTGTTTCACACAAATAACATTGTAAATAAACTTCAAGTAAATGAAAAGTAGTGGGTTTTTTTGACACTAGTGTCAAACATATTGTTGGGTAATGCATTTTAAAAGAAAAGGTATCAGCATTTAAGAGTTTATAATGTTTTTATATAAGAGTGTTTCATTAACTATAACTGTTTGCATGATTTAATATCTATTTTTTTAAAGAATATTTACTTTTTCTTTTCTAAAGATCTACATCTTGCTACCTGTCTAGGCTACACTAATGGGAGAGAGGTGAAAAAGCTAGAATTCTAAACTAAATATACCCACATTTATGTGAAGGAAAATTCATCTCTGTACACATGACCGGAATTCAAACCAGGCCTTCTACTTTAAATTAAACTTGCTTTTATCAAGTCCTTTGTTAATCATTTTGATATGTTTTATCTACTGTATCTGAAAACACATAAACATCTCAATTCACCAATATTTGTGGATTTAAACCCACCCGGGTTCGACAGATTTTTCTTGAGCGATAAAGAGCTGCATGTTAAATACCTTAAATAAAAAAAATTAAATAAATATCAACATTATACTATGGGTAAAACCTAGTACATATTTTAAAATGTCAGCTATTACAAGAAGGCTGTTTTACCAATAGTTTGGTGCAGAGAAGACAGTAATACAATGTCCGGTGTGTGCCTTTTCGTAGCCTTCATTTTTCACTTCGTGGCTCCTGATGATATAGTCCAATTTGTTGAGCTCTACAAACTTCTCGGTAACATCTGGACCAAACTGAACACCAACCCCTCTTTTACTGGGCGCTCGTCCTTGCTGCTCTTGTGGATCTGACCATAATAGTTCGCACATCACTCCTAGAAGTATTCATTTACATTAAAAAAAAGGGCGGTATGTAGTGTAAAGTGGTCGGGGTTTTAAGCCCTTAGCTCTCGGCCATTTCATTTATATAATTATATTAGTTTGCCATTGTTTATTTTGTTAATTTAATACAGTTCTTAAAATCACTAAATTCACTATGGATAGGCTCACAAGTACCAAGTATTTATAATATTCAAAACATTTAATAACATTTTATATATCGTTTTACAAAATACCCCCTTAAGTTCATTAGAAATCATATTAGCCCTATCAAGATACTAAGAGTACTACATTGTTTTCCAATCTTTTAGGCCTATTTTAATAAATAACCTTCAGCATCTTCAATGTATTATTCTTTTCTAGACCTAATTTAATCTCTATATTAAGATCAAATGTTTAATTATAAGAAAGTGTGAGGTTTAATGTAAATTATAAGTTGTCCAAATAATAAAAGTTGTAAGCAATATATTTTCAATTTCCATCCATTATCTTCATCTTTGTTGAAATTATAGCGTCATCTAAATGTATTACTTTTACCTTTCATTTTCAAGCATCATGCTGATTTATTTTATCTATACCCGGAAGCTGTGAGATACACCTGTGGCTTGCACCTGTGGTTTCATAGTGGAAAGTGGAGGTTTGGCGCGAAAAACTAGCCAATCAGCACATGAGATTTTAGCGTCTGTTTTTGATACCATGTGGAAGGGAAGCGTTAGCAGCGGGACACTTTCTGATTAGCTCGTGACCTATTAAGACGTAGACTAAGAGGTACGAATAGTCGTTCTTCACCTGTGATCTTTAGGGTGTTGAAAGATGGGTGAAAGAAAAGGGAGACACAGCAAATTTCTTATGAAGCTCCTGAGTATTGAGCTAAGTCGAGCTTGTGTTGAATAGATATGTAATTTTAAAACAACTGTATAAATAAAAATAAATAAGTTTTTTTAATATATGATTAGATAAGAGTCCAATTATATTCAAAAATAAGTTTTAAAATCTAAAACTGTTTATTTTTAGAAAAGTAAAAAAATTAAGCCATAGTAAATTATAGGATTACATTTTAAATATATAGCAGCCAAAAAATTAATTATGATTTAATACATAAAAAAAAGTATTCATAAAATATGATTGGATGGGAAGATTTAGCAATATTAAAAAAAATCTCCAGTCTATTTTGAAGTCTTAAATTGATATAGAGCAGTGTTTCTCAAAGTTTTGGTTATGGAGGACCACCAAATGGAAGTTATGTACACTGGGGAACCACCCAGGCTTTGAGAAGAGGGGGTTGGGAAGGAAGTCAGGGGGCAAAGTCGAAAGTTATACATAAAAACATTGTTTTTAGGCAATTCCAATTTACAACTATAAATGACAAAAATAATTTTTTTAACATTCTAAACCTCATAATTTTTTTTATAAATAATTGTTCAGATTTGTTGAATTAGGGTTGGTAAAGAATTCCTTTTCTACGTGACTTGTGTCTACCAAGAAAAGAAATAGAATCTTATTTGATCTTTTGCATTTCAAATGTTTGTATTATACTTGATAAACATTCTTTCATTTATACTTAATATGAAACTTCCAGGAATCGTGCAGACCACTAGGGGTCTAAGGATCATACTTTGAGAAATATGGCGATAAAGTATAGAAATAGTTATGAAAATGGCCTGTTGAGTGAGGTCATATAAGTTAAAGGTAAAAAAAAAGTACCCGGAAAATCACAAATGATTGATTACCTCAAACAAGCAAAGATTAAATTATTCATACATTTAATAAAGCGGTAGGGGTGTGCAAAAACCACTTTTTCAATTCAAAGTGAAGATGAATCAATTAATATGAGATATTCTCAAAGACGAATTGAAGTTTGGTTATTAAAAAAAAATTGGTAAAAATATAAAACTTTGTATGATTATGTAAATTTAGTTATCAAATATGATTTATAAAATGCCATATTTCAAACATAATCTAATATATTAACATAATATATTTAATCTTAAATTGATAAATTAACTTATTATCACAAAATTTAATGTTATCTTTTAATCTTTTAATGAGAAATTACAGCAGAAAATTAAAAAAGACATGTATATATATTAAGCTTTGTAGTTGTCGAATCCAAAATTTTACTTTTGAAGCGAACAACTATTCAAGGTGAGATCAAAGTTTCTGAAGCTTTGCACAACCCTATTTAGAGGTAAATTAATGGTATGGGGTCTGGATGTTAAGTTTACGCTATATTATAATGTTGGAATGTATATATAATATGTAATACATTTTCCAAGGTTTAGCTTCGACCCATATCTAATAAAAACATTAGGAAATAACTACATCCCCATTAAGTTACTATCAGAATATTTGTGGAAATAGATTATTAAATTAATTAAAATATTCTCAAAGTTGTGAAATTTACCATCTTCTGGAGGTTGTCTATTCCTGTCTATCTTCCTGATTTCATCGAGTGTCACATCGTCCCTAGAGAATAATCCTCCATGCATCACCTAAAACATTTTACAAGGCAACAGTTAGAATAGTTGTTTTATTTACTCAAGTCTTTTGATTAAAGTCAATCTCGTTTGAGTTTCTCATTAAGCTCATGAGTGTCAAGCTGAGTCCACCTTGGGTCGAATAAAAGAAAACAAAGTTTTAAACTAAAAAATTACTTATATTTAAGTAATTAAGAAAATTAAGTCTTTGTAAATTATGATTTAATGTTTTGTTCTTAAGTAAAGTTTAATAAAAAAAAGCATTCTTGAAAATTGTTTGGATTAGAAGATTTTGCAAAATATGTATATAAAAAAGGTCAAAAAACAAACAAAAGTTTGCATTATTCTAGGGGTGGCCGGGCAGCAAATATTTGTATCGGGCGGGCTTGGGCAGGCATTACAAAATTAAACTTGGGCAAAGGCAGATTCGGGCGGACATTTCACTATGCAAACAACTTTGTCAAAGGCCTATTAAATTAAAATTACAAGTTAGAACAGTCAAATTTGATGAAAAAAAATTAAAATGATTAGTTTATGCTCAAAAATGTATAGTTAAATACTTGGTCAGATTTCGTTTTGCTTTGTAAACATTCTGTTCTCAACAAATCTGGCTAATAATAATAAATTAAATAACTTTAAAGAAAGCTAATTTAAATTAAGTCTTCGCAAGCATAGGGCTTAAAAATCTCAATGTGGAAATGTTTAATTTGTTATGTTGTTGACATTGACAAAGAAAATTAAATCATATGAATCATGATTTCACTATATGTAGACTTGTAAACTGTGAGAAACCTTATCATAGTTTTGTTGAAAGCAAACATAATAATTTACAAATTAATAAAAAATAATACCTTTGTTTAGTATTAGTTGAATTAAAATAATTAGGCTATGAATATCAGTTAAAGACTTTTTTTTTTTCAAAGTTTGAATTAGAGGTTAGTGCTAACATGGTATTATATACTTACAGTTCTTGAGATACCAGATACGAGCATAAAAAAATACTCGCCCGACATTCCGGAATTTTTAGATGCCCAATTTATTGCCCGACCACCCCTACATTATTCCCTATCCATCTGGAGTGTGACTAGTGTTCACTGGGCGCTAGCCTCTTACCAGATAGGTAAGTAAATTAGAGCATTAATGATTTTGAAGATGTACATAATACACTTTAGCATAAAGCTGTATTTGATACCATTTGTGTTCTAAAATTCCTACAAAGAGATACCTTTTAATATCTTCTTTCATCTACCCCGTACTGCTTCCTTTAATCAACAAAACCAGTTTACTCAGATGCTGACCTTGACATTTCAATGCCAATCTACTGCTCAAATTATGTCCTTCCATCCTTCCCCCTAACACCCAACTTCATTGGCACAAAACACATCTTAACAAGTACTGAGAATAGTAAAAAATTAGTCATTTATCACCAAACACACAATTCAAAGCAAAGAACCTTTAAAAATGAGCTATAAATAGTGAGACCAAACTCAAATATCTATTTAAAACTAGATTTAGAACTCAAAATATGAGTATTTGTAGAGCCTTAATATTTGTATTAGGAGTGAAAAAAAAATCAAATAGTTAAATTATATCAACTAGTTTATTTGTATTTTCGATGTTTTGAATTTCAGTGAGACTCACCAATACTCGGCTGTTGAGGCAGTGAGCTAGAGGCAGCCAATTATAAACCTCTGTGAAAAGCTCTGACATCTGGGCAGTGTACTTGGACTTCACTTCACCTTCAAACCCATACATCTGGTTCATCGTTTGGCTTTCATGGTTACCTGGCAAAATAAATAA
This sequence comes from Timema poppense, assembly GCA_902141375.1. Classification (NCBI taxonomy): domain Eukaryota; kingdom Metazoa; phylum Arthropoda; class Insecta; order Phasmatodea; family Timematidae; genus Timema; species Timema poppense. The sequence continues at coordinate 42,669 of CABFOV010003435.1, read as the reverse complement.
ATTAGAATTGTGTTTTTTTTTATTACTGATATATTCAACATTCAACACTAAGATAATCAACGTAATCTAAGGTGTAGGGATTGAGTAAATGTATATTAATTAGTGGTAAGGGTGTGCGAGTACTAACAAATTTGAGTTCAAGTCAAGTTTTAGTAGCTGCCTGAACTCGACTTGAAGATTCTTACAGAACTCAAAAATTCCTAGATTAATTAATTTTATTCACTTACAGGATATCATCTCATAAGAAATAATATTCCTCAATATTTCCTTTGGTGTAATTAAAAAAATGTACAGTTATATCAAATTTATTTAAAAATGAAAATTTGTGTGATTAATAATTATATAATTTTTCAAAAGGAGAATTTATTCTAAAAAAATTATGTTTGTACTTATTAAAATAAAGACTTATGCATAGATTTATCACAGAAATTTTAATTAAAATATTTTTTGGACAAAAATATTGCTCTATACTACTAGAACTAGATAAATAATTTGATGTTTTCATTTATACTCGACTCAAAGTGAAAAATACCTACTCACACGCACCTAATTCATAGGGATTGGAAATGAGAATACCACACTAGTTAACAGCACATGGAAAAGCATTCCAGTTCACTCAGCTGAGATTTGAACCTATACCACCTGTCACCGGAAATTCAGTCTACCTTAGATCTTGAGACCCCTGATGAAGGTAGTGGTATTTCTCACACCCATTGATTAAATATCTGATCTGTTGGATTGGCATTCATAAAATACTAATTTTATCACATATTCTCTTTTTTATGTGGTTTAGTTATTCAAATGTCTGTTGAAAAATTACACCTGAATATGGGAATCAAACCCAGGACCGATAAATGTGTAAGCTGTAAAATAATTACAATTGGCAGTACTTACTTTGTTTATAATCTTTGTGGCAGTGATATATTATAGTATATATTTTCTAAATTTATTATTGCAAGTGTATTATGAAAAGAAGAAACCTATTTAAACACTAAAATTGTTGTGTTAACCAATCGGCTATGCCTAAATCTTGAAAATTTATGTTATATAATTATATAAACATATTAAAATAAAACTTATTTCAGCTGTTCATCTTTTATATTAAAATATTTTAAGGCATTACAAAATTGGGTTGCATTGTTTTAAAATAATCTAAGTTGTAGAGGTACTTGTGTTGAATATAGGTTTTGTCTGAGATAAGTTTTACAAATCTCACTTTTGTTTTCCTGATTATGACTCTCTCCAAAACCAGCCAAAAATAGTGAAGACTAGAAGATAAAATCAACCTGGTAGGAGGACTTTACAAGAAAAAAGAGCAAATCTCATCAACAGACAGTGTGATGCTCCTAAATTATCAGCTGGATTCCTACTACTAGACAAATGTTATGTTCCGAAATTAGCAGCTGAATCGTTACAAATGAGTGAGAGTAGTGTGAGACAAGTTTTTTGTTAGGAATTTTTTTTAAGCCTTTAACATAAACCTTTGCAAGGAGTGTTTTATCGGTAGGCTAGTATTTTTCGCCATCTATACTTCAGAAGAAAGTGAAAAGTGTATCAACATAGCCAGGTTTTCTTGTCAAGTAGTTAAAAGAATTATAAAAGGCTAAGGGTCTAGTCCGTAAACACATGTTGCGGAAAGTGATTACAACTCAAACACTACCAAACCAATTTTAGCACCGCAGTTTACTACCCGTTCGAGTTATACGCTCAAGTACTAATCACACTAATGGGTTAGGAACTGGGAAGGTTGAATTTAAAGGAAGTGAACCCACATTTGTGTGGGGAAAGAGAGAGAGATAGAGCAAGAGAGTGGAAAACCATTTTAGGAAAAACTGCCCCTAGTTCACCCGAATGAGATTCAAACCTCGATATCTCCATCCTCAACAGTCTAGCTCAACACAAAACTAGGACATTAGCTAACTATGCCACCAAGGCTGGAACTACCAACCAGCACTTTTATTTACACAATGTTGTTGGATAGTGTCTTCATTGTGATAAGACAATCTTCCAACAGCTTCAGTTTGTATACTAAAATTAAGCTTTCAACCAAGATGGTGTGCAAAAAACCGCTACATAAAAATATCATTATTATTATTAGCACCGCGTCTCCCTACATGTTCAGGTTATACATACTTATACTAATGTGAGTAGGGTGATTGTGAGATGAAATGGAGGACCTACAGTTTAACATGGAATTCGAAACACAGTGGAGGCCTGGCATTTCACACATTCACAAGTTGTGATTAATACACGTCTTGTCAGAGGTGAAGGAAGGGTTTGGCAATAAGATAAATCTGTTCCGAGACCGGGGATTGAACCCCGGACCCCTAGCACAGAAGTCTGACAACTTACCCCTAGAACGCCAGTTCACCTACATAAAAATAACTTTTTTAGTTAATAATAGGCAATAATAAATTATTTAACATTGTAATCCTAGTCATAAGGATAGGGAGAACCCAATGATACTAAAATCATAATTATTAAAAATTAAGTACAATTATCAATTACAGTATCAAATCTAGCCTAATTCACATGATGTTGATGCTTGAAAGGTAAGATTCTGTTAGTTTGGGCTAGTTTAAAATAATAAAAAAGATAACTAGTGCATATAATAATACTTTATTATCACGGAACTTACCAATAACTTAACCTAACCTTTAATGCACAAATACATTAAAATCTCAAACAGTTGGTTAGTTTTTATTTTAGCACCACATCTCACTACTCGTTTGTGTTGTAAGTTTATGCACTATTTACTCTACTGTTTTAGGAATTAGGGAGGTTAAGTTTAGAAGATGTGCACCCACATTTGTACAAAGGTAGAGTGGAAAACCATTTAGTAAAATAAACTCTGTGCACCCGATCAGGATTGAACCCCGATCTCCTAGTCATTGGCAGCCAGTCTAGTGTGAGAGTAGCCCCTTAGACCATGCAACCATTGAAGCGGTAGTAAGTTAGTAATCAAATAAACAATGAGGCTGGTAAATTATATTTTTTATTACATAGGCCTATATATTAAACCTCTTATTTGGGAAAACAATCTTCTGGGGCCACTGAGCCACTTAGAACATTCTGAAACCGTCGGTCAATTCCTCTCTCTTCTTTCCAATAAAACAATGTATTTGTAGTGAGTTTAAATAGGGTGGTTTTTTGTTATAATGTTCAATTTTTCTATATTTTCACAATCCAGTTCTACTCACAGAATAAATGAGCCTCTATTTAAAATATATATAAAAAATAAAAAACACTTGTTATAGAGAATATGCTTAATTGTATGCTTAACAGTATGAATCTGTATTTTAAAATGCTGAAAAAGACAATGCACTTTGTGTATTACAAAAATTGAATGATAAAAAGAAATCAACATGATAAGTGGCAATACAATTCAATGACAATGTTCGATTACAATTCTTCAGTAAACCACTAATAAATACTTAAATAATAATATGTTGCAAGGTTCATCCATGACTTACCTCTAGACATAAAGAAATGGTCTGGATATAAAAGCTTGAATCCAAACAAGGTGAAGATACACTCGACTGAAAATGACCCTCTATCTACAAAATCCCCATTGAAAAGCTAATTTAAAAGTCAATGAAAATAATATTAGTGATGAACTATGTATACATTAGCATAATGCGAATACAATACATTTATCAAGAATTTAGAAAACACCTTCATATTTGATTCTTGATTAGAGGTAGAAAATAATGTATAAGTCACCGGCAATGTGTGAAATCTAGTCGTTCTATAAAATGCCTAGGCTTTCCATATAATGCCAGAGAGGTTTTGGCAAAGTATGAAATAAATGAGTTTTGCTGTTGTATTTCATACTTATTTTCAAATTATTTGTCTTTTTTATGTCCCGGAATATGTTATCATTTATTTTATCCAGTTCTATGTAAGTCTTGCACCATTTTCTTGCAGGTTCACCTAATTCCTAAGATTTAAGTTGGTCAAATTAGGTTATTTTAGATAAGGGTAGTTAGGTTAACTATTGTTTTTGGTAATATATGACTGATATTCTATAAATTTCCTACGAAAAGTATGAAATAGAATAGCAAAACTAATTTATTTCATACTTTACTAAAACCACTTAGGAAGTATATAAAAAGCCAAGAAATTTTATATAATGTCTGGTTTACACATTTCCGTTAACATATACAATAATAAGATTATCTACTAACAAATAATGTAATACCCTCAATAAAGTGGTTATTAGTTTCAACTTGTATTGTAGCCACTATTATGGTTCATGTAAGCCGGAAGCTTGAGAGTAGTAAAAGGTGACTGTAACCCGTGTATTTGGTAGCACCAAAGGTAACTGTGTTTAACACTGACTCCAACTAACCCTCCATGAGAACTACTGTTCGTTAGTTTTAGCCTCTCTTAGGAATGATGTGACCTCATGCCCAATGGCCAGAGGACTGAAGTATAAAGTGACAAGCTGAGAATGGCAGTAAATGTAGTTTTGCTCTTGAGATATGATCACGATAAGTGGAGGAGTGCGAGGGAACTATACTATGGACTGAGAATGAGCAAGTAGCTAAAGATTCTTCAAACTCTAAACACTCTCAAACTTTCAACCAACTTACCCACCTTAACCTTCAATAAGACCTGTTCATTCATGTGCTTTTACATAATACCAACAATAATCACTTACAGTATCTAAAAGTATAACCAGTTCTATATTTCAAAACATCTGGGTTCCAACTTTCTACCTTACAATTCCAATGCCATCCTGACACGATAGGAATAGTGTAATGGGGTCAACACACGTCACTATTACATATTTAGTTTGTGTTTCAAGATGTCTAGTACTATAAAAGCTTTTACCACATATATTTGTAAATATTTTCTAGTAATAATTTTCAAGGTAGCATATAACCTGAATTGGTAGTAGGCATAGTGCCAAAAAAAAAAGAGGGTAATTTATCTCTATTAACATGATTAGTGTTTGCAGACCCAAAAACTCTTAAGAGGAGAGAAATTGATTTTATTTTAAAAGTAAGACATGTTCTTTATAACACCTTAGCTCAGTCGGTAATATGTCTGCCTATTGAGCTAAGGGCCATGGATTTCCCAGCATGGCTGAAAATTTATCATTAGTGAAATGTGGGTTTACCCTCTGACATTGATAAATTAATGACTGGGGACTGGATGGTGTGCCTATACTAGTCTTAAGTTAGATTGTAAGACATATGAAGCTATGACAGGCCTAGCAAGCCGGTAGTGGAAAATATATGGCTTGAATAAAAAAAACTGACCAGGACCATAGGATGTAAACAGTAATGGGTGTAAAGTAAACACGTTCTTTATTAATTGTTGGTTGTTTTGATTGCCCTAGATAATGTTGAATTCTGCCAATGGCCTCTAACATCACTATGATAAACCAGTAAATAACTTAATTCTAGGTTTTGTATAGTAAGACAGTGTAGAAACACTGTGCAATAATGTAAAGTAATTGATAGTGAAGGAATCCAACCTGAAATAATAGTAAAGTTAGGCCTATAGAGAAAAAAACACTTCTCTATTCATTTCTTCTTTTATCAAAATATTGGACTATTTACACTTCACACAATGTTGAATTTTCGGAGATGTTCCTTTATCATTAGAAGATACGCATTGAAAACAAACAAACAAAGATAGGCTACAGAACTACATGTTTCTAGAATGATTTGAAATATGCAACTGAAAATGTGCAGCGTTGCCAAATGGATGCAACTAAATATGGTTTGAAAAGAAAAAATAGCTTGCTGAGAATTAATAATTAAAAATAACTTTAAAACTAACAAGAACTATACTTGAAATAAGAAATAAATAAGGTGTTAAAGTTCTTATTGTGGGTGTTAGCATGAGAAGACACATTCGAGAGTGATGCTCAACAACTTTCTGGAAGAACTTAATAATTTCAGTACTCTCAAATTCACCCACAATATCTCCCTACTGTATGTCACCTATTTGGACGTTGATGTCTTCAATGAGAACAATAATATTCGCATGACAGTTCACATAAAACCTACTGTAACATTACGTTGTAAAATGTTACAATAGGGCCCCGCCCCATGATGACGTAAATGCACGTATCGCAGCAAATCATACTACCCGCTCCAATAAATACAACTCTATTAGGATCCCTACAGTAGTAATCTTCTCTGTTGTAGTTCATGTAGACTAATAAGACATGATAAAACAATGCTGGACAATAAATTTCACTACCAAATCCAATTCTATGTTAATAGTTTGTTCGTGTACTTACCAAATGATTCTGCTTACACTAGTAACCTGCAAGACTGGTCTACACCAGACGAACTAATACGACGAGTGGGGCAAGTGAGATTCGATGTGTCAACAAGACGTCCCGGCGCTCCGTTTTCAACTGGCGAATTATGAGCTGTGTAACTTTGAAGACAACAAGGAATAACTACATACCTGACCTTTGGTGGTCGGAAGAAGAACCACCTATAAAACATCTGAAGATTGGAGTAACTAGATGATATTCCAATGGAGAAAAACAAACAAAGGTCTACGTGACTTTTTGAAGACATCGTTGACGTCACCTAACATGTGCTTCTGTCTCCTACCTCCCCTTTCTTGCAACGAAACTCCTATATAATGGCTAGGCAAGTATGCCAAAATTGACTATCTTATCATTTACGATGGATGATGGACCATTGTCATCGACCTGGACAATGGCAGGATAAACTTGTATTTTGTATCAAAATCGTAACACTGGCGAATCGTGTTTTGGGCTCTAATTTATTTTCAACTCTAATAATTTTTGTATATAAAACTTTAATCTTCTTTTTCTAAAACTATCTTATTTTGGTTGTTCTATTTAAATTGATATTCTACTTTTGGTATGTCGCCACCTAGGTGCTAGAGTTTTTTTTGGTAATATTCATTCACAATGATATCCACAAAGTTAATTGATTCAAAGTTTGTACGAGTTAAAATTAATATGTTTGATATTGAATAACGAACCTTTTGTAACCATTTCAAGGTGCCCATCAGGCCCTTTTAATCTCATACCGTATTTAACCTCATATGTTTTGTTGTTGTCTCATATAGACTGAACCGTCAGAATAATGATTGGAGAGCAAGTTTTTTTCTGTAAATATACCTGCGACTTATTGTTGTTGTCGCCGAGTTTAATTTCCAACATAACTCATTAAGATATAATGAGACCATGTACTGTTATCTGCGCTCTTGTTATTAATACAATAAATTTCTCATATTGTTGCTTTTAAATATTTCTAATAATTTCCCTATAACTTGTTCCTCCCTAGCTTCACTCTCTCCCTTTTATTATTTTCACTGGTCGGGTAGTAAGAGGATACAGAGAGGGTGTAACCCTACAAACCACCAACAATACCTCCACTACCGCAGCAGCCACCCTTCTTACACTAAGAAGTCTCTCTCCTACAGCCTGACCATTAGGGCCAAACACATATGTCCAGACAGTGCTGACATCACTCAGTATTGCAATAAACTTTCCTTAGCATTTCAAGAAAAAGGGTACCCTTCAACTATAATTGATACTCAAATCCCCAAAGCCATCTCAAATGATTCGACAAATCACATACAAACATCTGATGACAAACCTTTCATTACCAAATACCATCCAGGACTGCAAAGAATCAATAAGATTCTCAAGAAAGGCTACATCTTTTGAACTTCTTCCACTTAGACACAAAACCTTCTCAGCTCTCCCCAAAGAATCTCTTTCAAACGGCAATCTAATCTTCACGACTTTCTTGTACATCCAAAATTGTCAGACCCCAACACAATTTTCACCTCACTCAACACAGAAAAAGCTTCACATCTGTGTATGAAACAATGCTGCAACCCTTGTAAGATTCACCCACCCAGCAAAGAACTTCAAGAGTAAGAACACCAAGAAGCAATACCCCATCCAAGGTCATTATGACTGCAACACATCCAACTTAATCTACAATGTAATTTTTGTGAGGCTGAATACTTTGGACTTACGACAGGACGTCTGAGAATATGTTTAGCAATCATCGTTTCAATACCAACCTCAAAAATCTAGATAAACCAGTTCCTTCTCATGCTAACACCCACAATAAGGACTTTGACACCTGCTATACCACCAGAGTACTCAAAGCATTCCCGACAGCCACTTGCAATAACTCTTAACTTAGGCAATAGGAACTTGCACATCAATGGGTAACCAAATCCAGCCTACCCCCTAAGATGAAGAAAAATGAAACATAAATATTTCTTTACAATTATTTCATATAGTATATCTTTTAAATCAAACATCATTTCTTATTTATTTCTTATTTCAAGTATAGTCCCTGTTAGTTTTAGAGTTATTTTTAATCTTTAATTCTCAGCAAGCTATTTTTTCTTTTCGAACCATATTTAGTTACATCAATTTGGCAATGCTGCACATTTTCAGTTGTATATTTCAAATCATTCTAGAAACATGTAGTTCAATAACCTATTTTTGTTTGTTTGTGTGTTTTCAATGTGTCTCTTCTAATGATAAAGGAACATGGCTAAAAATTCAACAATGTGTGAAGTGTAATTTATAGAGTGCAATATTTTGAGAAGAGAAGAAATGAAGAGAGAAGTGCATTTTTCTATCTAGGCCTTACCTAACTATCCTTTCAGGTTGGCTTCTTTCACTGACAATTATTTTACATTATTGTACGGTGTTTCTACACTGTCTTATTATACATTTCCAAGGCATTGGGCACTAATTCATTTTAATTCTAGGTTTATAATTTATATAAAGGATACATATGGATTAGATGTTGATGGCAGTCCGTTAAGATCAAATATATTCATGAGGTCATAAAACTGACCATGAATATCACCACAAACAGTAAACTTGTTTTTGTCTTCGATTTTGATGTCCACGAGCGATGGCTGGGACATAAACAACTGTTTAACGTCAAGTAAGATCTGAAATTGAGAAAACAAACAATGTCAATTTTGTTTGTTTGTTTGAATGATCTGAAATGCTGTATAATAAACTCTATTAACGATAGGTTTTTACCTGGATGACAGTTCGAAAATCATATGTTTAGGTTTTGGGTTGCCAACACTTGTAAAAGATCACTGTTTTGTTATAAATGTAAAGATCATTAATTACCTGTTATATATTATATTTAAAATATCGTAAGCTTAAGTTTTCTCATAATATTTCATTTTTTTTAATAATTTCTTTTTATCCAACTCAAAACAATATTTTAAACATAATTAAAAGTACTTATTCTTCGTTTTGAAACGTTATTGATTTTGTGTAATATAGTGCACACATCAATACCTTTTAATACAGGCATCGTATTTACTTGGAAACGAGAAAATTCTTGTCATTTTTTTTACACATGGTTTAAATTCGTTGGTCGCCATTTCGAACTTATGTTCATTAGAAGTTTTTGTGAAAGTGGTGTGAATATTTTTTTTAGTGGAATAAAACGATAAATAAACTTTGTGTCTGTCCTCAAATAAATATATAAATAATATTGGCCTAAATTTCTGTGGTTAACTATCACATTAATATATTACAATCTGTTTTCATTACAGTCATCCAAAGTGATAGATGTCAGCTATTGGCGTAGTGATATATTAGGGACTACTTCTAATAACATTTTGAGCTGTCATCCAAGTAAACTTAGGTCGTGAATGAATTATATATTGTTTTACCTGTTTATATTTGTTGATAGTAGTTCATTACCTTTAACTCATTCTATGTGTCTGTATTTTATCGATTATTTAAGTCTTTTCTTTCCATTTTAATGTACATAGGTAGATAGAAAAAAAAACCTAATAAATTGAGTTGCCCTTTTAGTATCTGTGCACTTAATTGCTTCTATTATTAATTTTAAGTTAGCTTAAGGATATTTGTGCTCTTATTTATTACTTATTATATATGTAAGTCAAGAGTTGAGTAGGAAAAAGGCTCCTTCAGAAGACTTTCTGTAAGAAAATCACAGCGGAACTAGGTTATCTATACCATATTAGACTATTAGTAGCCATAGACCTGTTAGCAGCTGGGGATTTTATTTTTTTACCAAGGTAAAAAGGCAATTTGTTAATACAAGTCAGGGTCCTAATAATGGCCGGGCTGACTTAATTGTAGCGAGAACATAGATATTCCAAGAATTTTTCATATGACTCACATTATGCAATCTTTCTAGTATTTCCCTTCCTATTATTCAACTCCTCTGACTTCAATTCTGGGCTAAGCTTGCCTAGTTATTTTTTTTCCGCCGTATTTTACAACCTGTTCAGGTTACATGCTTATTCACTAATTACACTTAAGTGTTGTGAGTTAGTAAGGTTTAATTTATAGGCAGTGCACCCCATTTGTGTAAAAGGAAAGTGGAAAACCATGTAGGAAAAATCACCCTCAATACACTCGACCAGAATTGAGCCCCGACCTCCCTGTCTTCGGGAGTTTGGTCTATAGATAGAGTAGCGTCTTAAACCATGCGGCCCCCAAAGCAAGATTCCTAGTAATTACCACACTTTACTTTGTTGAAGGATCATGTTACTCAACTTTTTAAATTTGTTTCAATATCAATTTACCTAAGTTTTTTTTTTCAGGCAGAGCTTCAAAAGGAGCCGGGTAATCCAAATGTTGCTGGAGTAGATATGGTACTTTAAATAATCTTCATAGAAATTTTATAATAATCTTAAATCGGTCAATCATGATTAAAGGTTCTCACAATTTTAAATTGGCCATCCAATATAAAAGTAAAAACTTTAAGACAAAAAAATATTGTGTAATTTTGAAATTCCAAGATTTGCAATTAGATGGAAAATGTGTTCATAACCTACTGTCAATTAAGTTGAAGTACCCATAGCTAAATTAATTACAAAGCCCCAGCTATCAAGTCAATTTCGGCCTTTGGGAGGATAGTAATTGCTAAACTCCAAAAAACTTCTTTGTTCAATCTGGAAAAAAAATATTGTTCCCCAACAATGGAAAGATTAGTTTAATGTACCAATTTGTAAACAGGGAAACAAAATAAATTACAATAATTGCAAGCCTATTTCTATCCTTCCAATTGCTTCCTAAGTTGTGTCAAGAAAGAATAGGTAAACACTTATTCAGATTTTCAGGATAAGACAGCTCTGGGAGAAAAAAATGGAAATGTTAATCAATTATTTATAGATTTCAAAAAGGCATAACTCTTCCGTATTTTAGTAGATTTTGAAATGCCCTAATATAGTTTAGACTTATTCAAATGTGTTTGAAGGAAACTGAGGGTATTAATAAAGTGATACACTTGAAATTCATAATGGTCTTAAGCGAGGATATACAAAATAAAAGTTAAATTGTTTAGAATGTTTTCTAAAATGTTAAGGATATACGAGGTGTGTTAAAAAAAAGTAAGTACTGTTTCCGATTATAGCCGTAAGAGTGCTTCAGTCATTGCTCGTGCATGTGCGCTGAGCTTCCTCATACACTAGCCTACCCCAGAAACCATTACTGGAGAAGCAGTGTTTGTTTATATGTTATCAATTTTTGCTTTTGGAGATATTGTGTTATATTTGGAAGAAAGTACATGAAAGGTGTCTAGAGACATATAAAAGATATATAAAGCTGTTATCTCATCTTCCATCTTGAAATATTAGGCAGAGAATATAAATAATTAATAATCCTACCCAATGTTCTTTATGGATGTGAAACATAGTCTCTCACTTTCCATCAAGATAGTAAATTGAGAGTTTTTGAGAAAAAAGTGCTAAGAAAGATATTTGGACCCAAGAGGGGTGAACAAACAGGAGAATGAAGAAAGTTAAACAATGAAGCACTTCAAGGTTTTTATGTATCACTAACCATTTTAAGGATAACCAAGGCGTACAAGCTGAAGTGGTGTGGTCATGTGGAATGTATGGGTTATGAGAGGTGTGTACACCAAATTTTAGTTGAGAAATCTGCAGATATGAGATCCCTTAGTCCCCTTGGGATGGTAATGTAAAAATTGACTTGAAGGAAATTTGGTGTCAGGTTAGGGAGTGAATGACAAAATCTCATGTTTGGGTTGAATGGCGAGCTTTCATTCTGGTGGCCATGAACTTTAGAGTCCCATAAGGCCAGTATGTACATTTGAGACTTGCAAGTGGAAGTAAAGATATATTGGCATAACAAAATGATGATTTTAGTGTATTTTTCAAAATCGAACATCGGTTATGTTTAATTTATATTTCTCAACAGAGTGAAATAAAATAATTAAACAAATATATTGACCTTATAAGCATACTTCCTATGTAGCTTTCCTTGCTTCTTATAGCTTTCCATAAGGTCTTTCATGAATTGTTCTGTAACTTTGCCGTCTTCTAATTTAGGACCAAGGTACTCATCTTCAATTACTGAAAAGAAAAAGAAAAGTTTTTAATTATTTTATCATAAACAATACTACAACACAGCACTTCATAAAAATACCATTATCGTATTTTATAAATCATATCAGTTTGGTCGAACCTTTTGTGACGAATGGGCCAATCTGTATAATGTAGCAAACATAACAGGTCACAAGCAAAATAAAAAGGATGATAATGACAGTGGTAATACACAAGTAACCATTTTAGTTTTTACTTTAAATTACTTAGTCAGTAAAAATAAAATATAGCAATATTATGATCATTCCAATATAATTTGTGAAATATAACAGCCTATTTTGGTGCTACAAGTATGTTAATGATGCAGTTAAGGAAGGAAACCACCTTTTCATATAATTTATTTGAAAAAAGTTGAGATTGGCAGGTAAGAAGAAACTAAGACATCTTGAAGGCACAATGGTTTAGATTAAGGTCACCTACAATGGTAAAAATAAACCACATCTAATTGCCATAGCTAATACTTAACTATCCAATTCAATTTATATGGTAAGAGATAGGTGTAGCAATGAGATATCTATGTTTTATTTCTACCGCTACTAAGTTTGTATTATGACTATAAAAATTATGAACTTAAAGCCTATATAGTTCTTGTTAGTTTTGCAATGGTGGTAACATAGTCTAAGGTTTTACTCGGAGATTGTTAAGCCAGTGCCAAGAGGTTGAGGTTTAAATATTGACTGAGTGCACTGGAGGTAGTTTATCACATGTGCTTTTATCAAGGTCTTTTAATCCTCTTTCCATACTAATGTTGATGCATTTCCTCTAAGTTAACTCTTATATTGCTGACCCCTCATAATAATAATAATTTATTAATAGCCCTGGTGTTGAACATACAAATTAAAAATAGTTTATTTCCCATACCCATATTTTCCAAATTTATGGAGTCGGCTATGCTCTTCTTACAATCATCTACAGCTATTGCTTTTTCAAAAGCTATTTTTTTCACTATTTTATTACATTCCATGTATTTTGCTTTGGCATCTTTATCATTCGGCCTCGCTGTGGTGACCTGCAAAACAACATGATTCATTTTTAACTAGTTGCTCTACTCCTAAGAAAACTCCCCTTAGTCAATTTTCTCACTAGACCATGCCATTGGTTTTGTAATAAATCCCAATGACAGTTCAGACAGTTAAAGAACTTTATTAAAGACTTCAAGACTTTTTTAGAGACTTAAGACAATTATTTTGACATAGGAAGCTCTGTTATAAAAACCATACAATCAATTACTAACGTAAATTATATAAATAAATACTATGGAAATAAAATTCAAACACTGCTGTAATACTTTTTTTTTCATTAGGGAGTTAAGATGGCATTTGTCCTACTTGGGATAAACTTTCCTTTGACCTAAATATAGTGACCTACAAACTTAATAATAGGCAGGCATTAAAAGTACTGGTAGTTGAAACAATTTTTTACTTTATCCTACCTACAACATATACATCTAGTTTTATTTTATACACCTTATCCAATAATCCTCAACCACTTTTGAATATTTCTCATAAGCATAGCTGGCATTTGAACACCAACTTTTTAAATTAAAAGTTAAGACTTAGAAATATTGTTAAAAAAAAGTGTAATGATGTTACAAAAAGAAGAACTAACTCAATCAAATGGGAGTACACTCACCATCTGCATTGCTGAACATAAACAATGGAGCACACGTGCTGCGACATCCTCTCCCTACAACTCAATCCCACGGACTAAATGGAAATACCGCCCAACGATCCGCCAGATAAGGCTTAGAATATTATACTATATTATCTACTTCATTTAAACTGTTTCACTTATGTTAACCTATAAACTAAATTCTAAACTTGTCAACTTTAATTCAAACTTTGAACATTGTTTCATTATAAATGGTATATTCTCAAGTCATTGTATAACAATTCTCAATTATTTCGCTATAACCTATTTTGCAGGTGTTAACCTTTTAAATTAAAATTAATAATTTGATTTTTCAACTTTCCTGAACTTAAACATCGTTTTGTCCAACATACTTTATTATCTCTAAGGTTTACAACTACTTTTTAACGTGTTTTTATGTATTTTAGACATATCATCACCTTATATGTAACTAAATTGATGATGAATTATTCATTTTAAGTTTAATGTTCATAATTTGACAATATGTTTGTACCATAATTAAACCTAATTATACATTTTGATTTACAATTTCAATTGATTACATCAACTATCTCAACTAATTTATTAATCAACTCTCTTTATATCCTTTTTGTGAACAATATTTCTAAGTCTAGCTTTTAATTTATATCTACTCCTTACTTTTAACTTGTTTAGAATGTCTTCTAAAATGTTATAAACTTTTTAAACTATGATAAAAACTCTTGATTTAATTTTACAATACCTATGACAAATGGAAAAGGATAGTTGAGATTCCGTGATATGTAGAAAATTAAACTAAATTTATCTACTAGAGAAATATTTTATTCATTTTGGCCAAAAGTTTTTTTGTCATAAAAACTATAAAATTATTTAGCTTACATTAACTTTCAACACACCTTCAAGTGTATTATTTAGGCTTCACAAAGTTTGATTTAAATTAACTGAAAAAATATATTATTTAAAAAATTTAATAATATATCATATGTCTATAAAGACATGCTTAGCTAATTTATTTACACATTTTAAAGGATTTTATCTTTGTGTTTGTTATTTTTATGTAATGTAATTATATGCATAAGTCAAAATGAAAATTGACCTAAATCTAGGGTAGATTAACAACAACCAAAGCCCATTCACATGTTACTTTATCAGATGAAAAAAGGGGCGAAGAAATTTTGACAGAAATGGATATTTTGTTCTTGCCGAGAATCAAAATCCATATCCTATTTTTAAGGCAGACGCATTCATGTGAGTTAAGGTAGTGTATGATTGTCCTAAATACAACAAAAACAAGAATACTACTATACTCACGGTTTCATAATCTCTCAGTGCTAGCTTGAACTTCCCAAGAGACATATGGGCTGCCGCTCTACGGTAGTACCCCTTCACATAAGTCTTATCTAACTCAATGGCTTTAGATGCATCTGTCAATGCATACCCAAAACATTCAGTTTTCAGGTATGCAATACTTCTATTCCCATAATAAACGGCAACATTGGGGTTGATATCGATTGCTTTTGAGTATAATTCAATAGCTTTGTTGAAGTCTTGTTCTGAAAATACAAATCATACACGTTTAAAAAAATACTTTTAAATAAAATATATTTAAAAAAAAATTAGGTCCTAATGCGAAAGAAGTGAAAAAACCAGAATTAAGAATAAGAGAGACAAACAAAAGATATCCTGTCATTCTTCACCAATTTCTTCCAGCTTTAAAAGTTTTTTTGTTGTTTCCTCTATCAAGAAATTATGTTGCAAAGAGTTCCTATAGAAATAAATCTAACCAGTCATAATGTTAAAAGTAATATTGTATTGAATTTGTTTCGGTGGTCAAATGGTCTAAGGCAGGTATGGCAAACCTTTTTCGACTAATGTGCCAGTTAAAGTCTGGTTTATTATTTTTAAATGCCTGGTGTGTCACCTCATTTTACCTTTAAAATTTGTCATGAAACACCTCCTTTGACTTACAACTTCCTAATTATATTTTATAATATGTTATTTAGTTATTAGATTACACATCATGTAAACACATTGAACTGCATGTTCTGTAATTTATTTTGCAAATACCGCAAACATTTTATTTAAAAGATAGTTAAGTTGTACAAATAAGATAGATTTTACTTTAACCCTAACATAATTTGTGAACATATAATAAGCCCATAGAATTAATTCTGACACACTTTTTTATTAAATCATAATATTAGATACAAACAAACAAACTAATATTGCCAATAGACTTTAAGTGAAATGTCACACTTATCATACATTTAGTATGAAACTTGTTATTGAATCTTACTAGCCATGTCATTTCTGTTGGGTTCATAACATGTTGTCTTCAATAACACACAAGATGCACTTAGGGCTGAACCAAGATGGTTTCTAACTGATGACTTTATAAAGTTTATCAAAGATAAAGTACAAGACTTGTAAAACCCTCTTTAAATATGTTCACATTGTTGTGACAAGCATGTCATAGGTTCGCTATCCCTGGTCAATGGTGTCACCCTCACAATAGACTGTCGATTATGGGAAGATCAAGGTTCGAATACCAGTTGGGTGTACTGAAGGTAGTTTTTCCTAAATGGTTTCCCACTCTCCCTATACAAAAATGCGGGTACACTTCCTATAGTGCAACTTTCCTAGTCCCTAATATATTAGTGTAATTAGTACATTTGTTTATGACACAAAAAGGTAGTGAAACATGATGGAAAAAAATATTGTGTTTGCTCTTTTACTTTTTTCATGTACCATTATTCTTCCATGAGTTCAAATAAAATTTATATATAGGCTTAGCAAATTTAAGCGAAGATATCGTCTCAAAAAGAAAGAATAATATAGGAAGTAGGTTAGAGTGATAAGGAAAGGAAAAAAAGGTCAGAGCCAAAAATAAAACAAGAGAATGCACAGGCCTATATTAAATTTCCTTACTTTGCTGGTTCCTTTATGTGCTAGCAACATATAATGGGCTAAGTTTAAAGAAGGTAGTATTTAAAAAAATGTATCTGCATTTGAATGGGGAGGGAGAGCGAGAGTGGAAATCCATCTCTAAAAACCTGGCCAAGGTTCAAATTTGTCTGCCACATGCAATCCAAATCACATCAGACTGATAATATTCTCAACTGCCCACCAATGAGGGTAAGATAAGGTTGCCAGATTTTCAAAACTAAAAAATGGAACACATGTACTGTATGAATATAATGTAGGTTTATTAAAGACGTGCAAATGATTTAAAATTTATTAAATTTGGTATATAACCTTCAAAGTTACATATAGCCTACTAGAAAATATTAACAACACCCATAATCTCACCACGCAAAGACTGATAGCCTTCGAACCCACAGTGTTTCTCTAAAAAAACAAAATATCAAAAGAAGTTTGAGCAACACTTTGACAATCTGGTAGACATCAGTTAATACTTCTTTGAACTTTGTGCGACTTTTAAAAGGTGTTTGTCATTTAATATGTAAGAATAACGTTCAGAACAAGTCTCATGTTCATTGACTAAGGTCTGCAAAATTCTTTCCACTGTGTTTAGGCCCTAGATCCATTCGGTTTCTTTCTTTTGTCCAATGAATGGTCATCAATGAAATTAATTGCTCCACATACGCTTTGTGTGCTGAGATATTGAAAAGGTACTGACATATCAGTAGTTTGAACTATTGAGACTTTCTTTTACATGTCTTCATCTAATAGTGCATGCCAGTTTTGTTGGTTGGACATTTCACTTCACGCTTTTTTTGTTTTTCTCAAGCTTGTTTTCTATAAATACAAGAATATTTGTCCACTGTGTGAAAAGTTCACTGTCATCAACAGTAACATTTTTTAGGCTTAAAACAATACACGTGTCTTCAAGTTGTTGCCATGTTGGTGGACTATTAAGAAGCAGCCACGAAAAAACATAGTTCCAAATTTCATTCATCTTGCTCACCAGATAATCATGACAAGTTTTATAAAATGTTCATATTTCCATTAAAAAGTATTCAGCACATTTTGGTGAAACTTCTACTGCCTTTAAAATGCTTTTTACACTGATGGGGAGAAAGTTGGCTTCAAATTGTTCCTTTAGGACAAAGGTCTCCAATCTTTTTGTACCTTAGAGAAGATTTAAAACTAATGGTAGTGCGACCGGCACCAATTACTTTTCCAAGGCAAATTTACTAACTCAGGCTCACAGGTGAGCCTTTACACACACGGCCGCTCGACTGCCATGTTAAGTTTCCAAGAGCAATTGTGATGTTACATGTGGTTGTGAGTAATACTCAAGGCAATAGCCATGGGGGAGGGAAGTTCAATCCCTTCCAAGTTGACAAAAAGTAAATTTAAAATATACTTTTTTATTTACGGTTTTGACAAGAACAAAATAAAGACACAAGGAACTATTTAACTACTCACCACCATTTTGTGCTTGGGTACATTTAAAAAATATATATTTATTCTGTGTTTATTCGGCGACAAAGCTGGGTGGACCCATTTCAAGATATTTACAAAGGAACTAGGAAGTATTAGCATGGTATTAGTGAGTGTTAAGAGAATGATGGAAGGGGGTGGTATTTGAGATTAGGAAAAAGCAAAAAGTGACAGATTAAAATTATTAGTCAAGATCATTTCAGCTGTGGTCAAAAAGTGGCGGGAAGATGCAAAAAGTTTGGCGGGCAGCATGCAATCATAACATGTGTTATTTCAATTAAATTATTTTACTGAATGTAAATATTTAAATTTTGTAATCTAATTCTTTTCACATAATTTAATTTAATTTTTCTAAAATACAGACATCAGGTATCTAGACATTTTTCAGGGCACTGGAACAATCCCCTCCGTATACACGGGACGTCTGGCAACCCTAGGGTAAGACAATGTATAAGACAGAGGATTTTTATCACTGGCTTTGGTTACAAAAAAAAAAGTTTATAAAATTAAATATTAGTTTTGGTGAAGATCAAACCATAGGCTACCAGTATTAACAAGTTTAAAGTTTAAATGGTTCAGATTCCCACTTAGACCTTTAAAAGAAATAAAAAATAGTTTTCCCATAACATAGTTTTTCTCCTTTCCCTGCCCGATTGCTGCCACATTTCTGCTATTTATTTCTACCAATTTAAATAAGGTAATTCAATTGGGTGCCCATTTTTATTAAATACTATGCAAGCTAGTGAGGATCAGAGGTGGAAATATAATTAGTGAAAGAACTTGTTATGAATAGGTACTGCTGAGAATTAGCAGTAGTTTTAAGTTCTGACAATAGTATGTGTGAGAGAATATTTAAGGATGAGTACTTATGAATATCATTGTTGCAAATAAAAAAGAATCAAATTTTTTGTAGAAAATAGTGGGTTGGTCTTATTGTTTTATAGGAGCCTACTCAATACAATACTACAAGCTGTAAATATTTTTACTTTGACAATAGTTAATATTTTTTATTGTGGCCCTCTCAGCATTTTATTTACTTCTTTCAAAATATCCTTAAAGATGGTAATATAGTCTATGACCTAAAGGATCGCACTCACAATAGACTGGTTTACCTAATGTGGAGGATAATGTTGAAATGTTGGTCGTATGGACATGGGGTGGTTTTTCTATCTCCCATTTACAATAACGCGGGTGTGGTCTCTCCTAGATAAATTCCTAATACATTCCTCTTAAATGAAGCCATTAATAGCTATGGTGCCAACTCATTTAGAAAAAATCCACCCTACATGGAACATTTATAAGCTTGGGTTAGGTCGACTGTTCACAATCTTACTAAAAAAATAGTTAATCAATTTAATATTCATGTATAGAAAGAAACATAGGAAATACCTGTTTGAAAGACTAAATAAAACTCACGGATTTAGTTTTGAATAATATAAGTAATTGTGTACTAGGCACTTGCCTTGAGCCAAGGCCTCTCTTGAAAGTAGGACCCCTACCACATTTCAATAAGACATACATTATAAACTTACTTTTAAAACACTCATTAGCTTCTGTTTTAAATTTCTCTGCAAGTTCTGCCTCTTCCGGCGAATTTTTCCCAGTAATTTCAGAATTTGTACTCATTTTAACCCTTACTTCTACGAGACAATTATTCAATTTTTACAAGGATTACCAAAATCAACAGAGTAGACAAACATGTGTTTTAACCAACCTTAAAACATAAAAAAAACTACTAAGAGAGTAGACAAACATGTGTTTTAACCAACCTTAAAACATAAAAAAAACTACTAAGAAACTTAATATCCTTCGAAAAGACACACATGATAGATTTTAAAGTGTCAATGTTAGAAAATATTTTAATATGGGATTAGTCATCGCCGCCACTAGGACTAAACTTTTATTTATTTATTTCAACAGTGTTGACAGTATTAACATATTAGCTATGTGTATGCTGTTGATTATTTATTTATTTATTCAAAAGTTGTTTATAAAAAAAGTCAAGATCGTCTCGTATACATATAAACATCCTAATGAGGCGTGTTTCATTCACTAATTATTTGCTAATGTTATTTTTCTTTTCTTTTTTATATACTTATTTCTATTTTTAGTGTTTATCTCACATTTATGTATAAAATCTACTTATCTGTATTATCACACATTTTTCAAAATTATCTTAACTGTAAAATTGTAATGGTACTGCTGTCTTTTATGTTATGTGTATTTTGTTTAAAAAAAAGTTTGAATTTGATTGTTTAACTTTATTTCATGATAAAATATTCATAATGTTTTCTTAATCTTTTAAAATTTCAACTAATGTAAAATTTCAATTTCTGTAAAGCCATAGTCCTATAAATAAGTTATAGCTCTTTGGACCATGTAATTAATTATCAAATAAAAAAACTATTTACATACTTTAAGGAAAATGAGGTCTATTACTGGGTATAAATTATTTGTCCTCGCCCGGCCACATTATTTTAGACGCATTCAGCCCTATGATAGTAAAACTGCAACTAAACACAAGAGTATACAACAACAAAAATTAAAAAAAGTACAGTATCCATACACAATATACACACGGTATATATACACATTCTGCTCCAATTATAATATCAGTTTCTATAAAATTACAGATAACGTTTCACTCACATATCGCCTAGTCAAAATTATTTTCCAGAATGTATCTTTTAACCTCCTTGTAAAAAAGATTAACTTTTTTCATCTTTATTTACTGTGGTATTGTATTGAAAAATTTTAGACCCTTAATCTTTATTGAGTAAAGTCCAAAAGTAGTGGTGTTTTCTCTGTTATAGAAATAATTAATCACACTTCTAGTAGAGTAGTTCCCCTTTTTGTGTTCCCCAATTTTTAGGTTACTAATAGTTAGGCTGTTTTTAAGTTTATATGCCATTACAACCGTATCCAAAAAATAGCTTCATTCGATTCCAAATCACCCAACCTTTTAAGATTTATGTCGCCATCCTCACCACTGAGCAGCTGAAAAATATTTTTAGTGCTGTGTTTTGTAGTCTTATTAGTGGTATTAAATAACTTTTAAAAGTATTACTCCAGATTACATTTAAATATGACAAATTTGAGTTAACCAGAGCAACGTAAATGGGCGTTTGGAGTGAATTTGTAGGAGAGTTTTTTTAGCACCCCAAATGAATC
>CABFOV010003435.1:0-21058 GCA_902141375.1 Timema poppense | reverse complement strand
TTTTTTTAGCACCCCAAATGATTCCCTAATTTTTTTTTTTTTGTGACATGGTTTATATGTGAGCTCTAGGATAGGGAGTTGTCAATGATCAGACCGAGATGTTTTGGTTTTCTTACTTGTTTCATAACGTTATTCCCATAGCTTTTCTAGTAATTACCTATATTCTTTTTATCTTTGTTTCCAAGTCTAGTAAAAATAATGTAGTTAAACTTTTCAAGATTTAACGACAGTTTATGGTATAACAATTTCAGGTATTTTTGAATATTCTCTGCTATAGTTTTAAAATTCTGTCCATTGTAAAATAAACTTGTGTCATCTGCATGTAGTTGTAAATGGCCTTGAAAATTTACCTAGAAAAAGTCGTTAACATAAATAAGAAAAAGTACAGGTTCAATTACCAAACCTTGAGGAACTCCACACGTGACAACACATACAGTGCTTTTGTGAGTTTTTATGAATCCTCTTATTCCTATTTTAGACATATTGTATAATAGAATTTCATGGTTGTCAGTGTCAAATGCCTTTTCTAAATCAATAAAAAAACGCTCCAGATATCATAGTATTGTCATCCAATGTATTTTGTCAATCAATTCAAAAGCCGCAATTAGTGTATCAGATTTCCTCCTAAATCCATATTGGGGGTGTTTGAAAAAATTTGTTTTGTAAAAAAAACTCATATCTCTATTCTAGCTTGTATGTTTTAACATCATGTTATTATTTGGGTTGATATTTTATTTAGCACATACGCTTATAATCAGTAAAATACGTCACTCTAATATAAAATATTATCACGTATCTATTTATTTTTTATTTCCTAACCTTGAGATTTTTCTACAGTTGATACATAGCAAAGTACTGTAAAAACCGAGTACCAACCATCTAAATTAAAAAGTGGTAGTTCCACAATTTAGAATTTTCTTGTGGACTCTGTAGACTTTTTTTCTCCAAACCAGAGTCAAAGATATACCTCCAAACTCACGGTGCCGGGTCAATGGCCTTGAAAGTATTTATAAGCAATATTGTAATTAGTAAATAGTATGAATAAATGCTCTGTCACAAACATCCGAAATCTATAAAATTGTTATTTGGTGAAATTGTATGTACTGTTTAAAAATTAAAAACATAGGCTTAAGGTAATTTAATGTACTGAAACACTTGATTGGTTCTAACTTACCTCTTTTATTTCAAATTCGTTCCTGTGCGATGTCATTATATTTATTGTGTTAGGAAGTACATATAATAACTAATAATTTAATGAAACATTTTTCAGTTAAAGATGGGCAAGATAACCACACTTGTATTTGCTAGTGTGATAGTGTTTCTAGTTGTGACATATCTCCCAGGACTACCCCCTTATATGGAGTTCACTGCTCAAAGGTATCGTGTATAATAACTTATTTATCAAATTACTATTTTAGTATATATTTAATTCAAGAAATATTTCCAAATAGGCATGCAACGAGGGGCTAGTTGCTACTTGCCAAGTAACTTACATGCATACCAATTTCTTAATACATTTTCATTTAAAAATAATTACACTTCAAATTTTGTAATATAATTAAAACCCCATCTACAAAGTTCGGAAGCTCTGCATCCTTATGGCCCTAAGTAATTTATGGTCCTTAGAAATGAAAATCTCATCCACACAGTTGGTATCTTTAATCACGCTACTGTACCAACCAATGAGAAAGTCGGTGACTACATTCAATTAAACTCTTTGAAAGAAAATTGTCTATAGCTAGACGCAAGCAGATTTTATCTGCAAAGCAGAGACTATAAATAATACTGATGTGAAGTTTAACCTACCAAAGTGACACCACTCTTTCTGAGAACTTGATATTTCTGAAGTTCATTTTATATTTGTTTCCATAACAAGGAATTCTTTCTCTGACATTGGTGCTTTCATTTCACTGCACCTATTTACTTTGATGTGATTGGTAGTCCTTAGCAGTTCGTATCGATTAGTCCTTTGAAAGGTAAAGTTGAGTCAACTTCTATGGAGTGGTACACTAAAGACTCAGTGTACAGTACAATCGGTTAGTGTGGAGTCGATTTCCCACGGAATACTACACACTTTAATATTGTAATGCAATAACCTAAGAGTGTTCTGAACAATTTAATTAAACTTAATCAGCTGTATTTTTAAAATGTTTGAACACCAGATCAAAGTCTTAATCAAGTCTGTTCAGCTCTTAACAATTTTTTTTAAAGTATGGTAACAAAAAATTTTAGGCCTATATGGAAAACTTTTACCCAATTATGGGCTTAAAATAAATCACAACATATCGACTATGTTATTAGAATGGAACAATATTGAAATAAATTTCTTTCATCTTAGTAATTTACTACAAACAAATTTTTATATTAACCTTTGTGTGATTTTATTTCAAAAAGATTTTTTTGGCTCTTTATTTGTGTACCAATAATTTCAAAGATTTTTTTTTTCTTTGCAATATTCAGCTCTCAACTTAGGGATGTTACTCTCAAATAGTGTGATATATATTGTAAGTTCAACTATCGCCGGTCAGCTAATATTTGTAATGTCAAGCCTCTGAAATGTGGGGTATTTCCTCTTCGATCAGTAGATAGGCACAGGATTCCTGAGATAGAGAAAGTCCTGACCAAGCAGATGCCAAGGGAAGTGAGGGACCTAAAACCATATCACATGTTGAAGAGGTTGACTGGGGGCTTGTGAACGACTGGACAGAAGTTTGACGGCAATTGATGGAATAATTTGGGGAATAAACCAACAGTAGTGTATTTGATTTATTGTGTTTTCTTGAGTCTCTAAGTTTGAACCCTCACTTGCACATGATAGCTCACACCACTTTACATTTAAGTGTCAGAAGGTAGTGATAATATAATAAGCTCAGCCAAACCTTTACAGCAATTAGTTAAAAAAAAATGTAACTGATATTAAGCTTGAAATTGGTTTCACAAGTGTGACATTTAAAGTTGATTAAGCAACAATTAATGTTTTTTTTTTGTTTTNAAAAAAAAAAAATTCAAGTCAAGTAGTTAGTTCTACATAAAATAGTTTGAAAACAAATAGTTTTTTGTATAAATATAGTTCTTTATAACATGTTGTGTATAAATCATAGTAAGATTAGGGTATACAATATAAAAAAGCAATAAAAGTTTGTAGGTGACTTATTTGTTTTCTGTCAAGTATTTTTCAATTTATATATGTATTATTATTATTATTATTATCACCGCGTCAGGTTATACACACTTCAGTTTATATATTTTTTTATATTTGGACTATGAGATCAAAATAACAGTAAATTTAGCCCTAATAACAATATGTTTGTAGACTGTTGTAGGGTATTAGATGATGGATGAATTTATGGTTGTCAAAGGGGGTTTTTAACATTTAAACTAGGCCTACATTCAAGAACTATTTTTTTCAGCATTACTCCTCCTATGGAACTTAAAGGAGTTCTTGCGTTGAATGAAAGACTAAACAATGCAGAGCATCTGTTTAAAGGTGAAGTCAAGGGGGCAGAAAGTTTTGCAGTTCACAAAGGTTCTTTATATTCTGGCCTTCATGGCGGATATATTGTGAAGATTGTTGCCAACAAAGTGATACCTGTGACCAAGTTTGGAAGCTCACAATGTTGTAGGTAGTTTAACGATTACTTAATACATACCTAGGTCAATTAACAATACTAACTCTTAACACAGAAGGTGGAGATTTAACCATGTTGGAATCTGTTGGGTATGCACTCACACTGTTCCTAGCTAAACACTAATGTATTTATGACGACTAACTGTGATACAATTATTTTCTATCATTATCTTATTATTAAATATGCTAATCTAGATCGACCTTGTGTTATTTTATATCATTAATTTTTTACATATTGCAAGTTTATTTTTTTAACTAAACAAAATAAATCCTTGTACTTTTAGTTTTATATTATTTATTCTTTTCATTAATCGATGAGTGGTAACAGTTATGCGGAAAGAAAGTGTCAGACTAGGACAATACGACATCTCGTCTGTTTGCTCCCGCTATCAACTCTCGAGTGCCAAACAAGCACTCTAAAATATATTTTTAACAAAGCATGACACATACTCCGAGCTTGCCGCCACTTCCTTCCTCCTGGGTCCTTACAATAGTAGAGCTAACGGTAACATACAACTTCTACTGGACAAAGGGTTTCCTACACTTGTTGCTTAAAATTACCTTCCGCTTACACAGCAGGCATTATACGCCACATAATTTTATTCAATACATAAGGACATATAAAATTGATCTCTCAATTGCCTTCTTATCTCCTCCTGATTGTATTAAGTTGTTAGTTACATTTGTATTAAACCAAGGCCTACCAATAATAGTTTCTAAGCTCATTTAGTTTGAAAAGTCTCATAAGTCCTTTGAAAGAACTGCATGAACGTTCACCCTGAAGATAAATGGAAAATTAAAAATATCAGATTCTTCTATTCTTAGAAGTAGCCTACATACTAACCCTGATAGAAAGCAGCAGTATTTGTTTGAGGTGGTGTTAATAGGTACACATTTTAAAGTGGTCAGGGTTTTAAGCTCTCAGCGCTTGACCATTTCATCTATAATATATTTGTTTGCCAAAGTTTATTTTGTTAAGGTAATAATGGTCTTGAAACCCATAAATTTATTGTTCATATAATAGGCTTGCAAGTGCCCAGCAATTATAATATTCAAGAACATTTATAAACAGTTTATATATCATTTTACAAAATTTCTCACTCGAGTTTAATAGAAATTAGTTTTTTACTATCAAGATACTGAGAATACCCTACTCATTGTTATTCATTCAGTTAGGCCAATTGTAATATGAATAGCTTTCAGCATCTACTAGGTGTTGGCCTAATTTAATATGTATTTGTAATTACTAAATTATTCATCTAAAATCTTTAGATATAGGAAAGTGTGGGGTTCTATTTTAGTTCTAAGTAGCCCAAACTATGATCAAAGTTGTAAGCAACATAAATTATACATTTCAACTCTTTCACTTAATTTTTAGGCCTTTAACTTTTAAATTTAGTAATTTTAATTCTTAGAAAGGCGTTGTTTGATAATAGCATCATTTACATTTACTACTTTTACTTTTCACTTTAAAGCATCATGCTTATTCTATTTTTTTACCCAAAAGCTGGGACCTATTTTGAGATACATGTGGGGCCTCACAGTGGAAAGGGGAGGGTTGGCGCGAGCCCGCCGGCAAACCATCGTGTAGTTTTTAGTGTCTGGTCTTTTGATATGGTGGAAAGGGAAGCGTTTGTCACACACACTCCACAAATAGTACGTGGACGAATAGGACATGCCACACATTCTGATCTAAGTGATAATCATTTTAGGGTGATAGAGATGGTTTGGAGGAAAGATGGTCTGCCATTGTGGATAAATACCCCATGTGGCTAATTTGTTTAAAAGTACCTTATCATCTTAAGCAATGTAGTAAAGTTTATCTTAACATTTTCCATTTTCTTTATATAGTTATAACTGCTAGTTTAGTGGCCAAAGTATAAATTGTAAGTAATGAAAGTGCACTTTAAAATCTGTAATGTCGTCTAATATATGTAAATACAACAGCTTAATTAACCTCAACAACATATAATTTTGCTATTCGCCTAAATTTCCCCATCCCCACCAGTAGTTAATACCTCCGACAAGTTCTTTTTGATGCTCTACTGCATTCCCTGACTGCTGTGGACCAACCTAATAGAAGAAGCAAGATGTAGATGAAGACTGGAGAAGGCGACTAGGTACAGAAATTGGAGCCAGAACGTGGGGCCGGTGTTTGGACGGTCAACTGGATAAAATATCTTAGCACAGGATTAGACTACTTTGGCTAAATTACTGTGAAATGATGTGGGGCAGCATTATTTTCCATTATCAACTTTAAGCATAGAGAAAAGGATGCTTGAAATGGTTCATGATTGAACAGCAACAGGAATGACCAAAGTGGTTTTAATGTGTGTTTTCTATGGTATAGAAAGCAAATAAAAAAGTTACCACATCTTAATTCTCAAGGACAGTCTCTGTCCAAAAATGAGTGAATATGATGCTTTATAATACACATTACAAAGGTAAACTAGTCCCATAATCGGGTATTAGGGCAGAAACTCTTTCATGGGAAAGTATCGGACACTATAATAAACTTAGTAGGAACACCGCATAGGAACTTGAAATGTCAGGAGTCTTAGACAATGTATGACTTCAAACAAGGGAAAAAAGTTTCTGGATTTAAAAAAGGAAGCTGCTGAGGATATACTGAAGAACTAAATTTCTATAAGACAATTGACCTGTAGAAAGGTGGGGAGAAATAATAACAATAGTTTGTAATGAATAGGTGCTGAAGTAGTGCGATTTAAAAGCAAATCCAATAGATCAATGTGAAATAAGCATAATAAGTACTCTACATTGTTTTGGGCATGTTGAGAGAATGAGTGACAAAGCAAACATATGAAGGTAGAGTGTGTGGATCAAAAGAAAGGGGTAGCCCATGGAAGACATGACTAAATGTTGTAGATGAATGTGTGAAAAAGAGAAACATTAAGAGTTTTAAGAATAAAAGAGCATATATTACTTGGTTGTTGACGCAAAGGGATTGTGAAAGGATAGGGAAGTGTAGAGAAAGCTAGATAAAGGGAATGGCGTGATCAGGTATGCATGTATATGTATATGTGATAACAATTATGATAGTCATTATTTTGATTTCTGATTCTTACTAGAATAAATTAGACACAAAGGTTTATTATATTAAAACAATTATTAAATACAAGTTATGACCTGTTCAAAAATTAAATTGCATCTTAGTTGAGAAATTAAAGTTACATGAGAATTAAACTGTGAATCTAAAAAATATATAAGTGAAGCGTTTTACTTAATTGGGGGATAATTTGTTATTGTACCTTATTTGGAGAATGTTGGTGCATGATGTTTAAATTTGATTTCCTGTTTCTGGGCATATAATTTTTCAAATAACTTTAAAACATAGAATGGAACATATCAATTTATCAAAAGAGAGTCATCTTACAAAATAACTTGTTAGTAGCTCAATTGGTGGTGCAATAGTGCCTTTGAGAAATTATTATTCCTAAATCTCGCTAGGTTTGAAATCAGTTGAGATGCAAGTTCATTATAAAATGTGGTTCCAGGCACTAATGATATCGGGTTAAACAGCTGAACTAAAGGGTTTAAAAATGGTTCAAAGACAGGATTGTAATCATCATGGTTTGGAGTATGAGCTGTCCTATACTTATTCCAATATTAATAATTTTCAGCCTATTTAAAAATAATTGTTGTTTTGTAAATTAATATATTTTTATCTCGTCAGTGGGATTTTGGGACGAAGCAAAGTGTGGCCGTCCTTTGGGTCTGAAGTCCGGCAAAGATGGTTATCTGTATGTAGCTGATGCATACTATGGATTATACAAAGTGAACACTACAACAGGTATGCTCCTAAACTTTACAGTTAACAAAGGTAGACAGATTCATTGGGTTGAATGGGGTCACTGTTTAGGAATAAGAATAAATAATACATATTATTTCAAATAGTTTTAAATCTTTATTAGAGTTGGGTCGAATCCACTATTTTATAAATCCGAATCTCCAAATTCACCTTTGAATCTCAAATTTGAATTTTGGGAAAAAATATGAACATAAGAGGAAATATAAAATAATAGTAACTAAATATTATCATTATTTCTTATATTACATTTATTATAACATTCATACATTCAGCTAAGTGTGAAATTACTGGTCTGGAGCCTGGTTGTTGAGTTTGTCCTATAATTATGTTGGTTCTGAACCACCATTAAGCAGTATTAGAGATCTAAAACATATTTCAGTCGAAAATTGAAAGAAAAAAACTTCTTGTTTTTAAGTATTTGAGTCTTGAATCTGAAACTTTCTCAGAGCCTCGAATCTCAAATACCCTTAAGGATTTGTGGAATTCGAGTATTCGAGGGCCCATCACTAGTTTTTATCTTGTAAACATCTTTAAAAATATTCAAATATTCTTGTTTTTAAATTATGTTTGTATTGTGCTCAGTTTGAAATGGTTTGAGTTAAGTCTCATATTTATTCGAATATTAACATTGGAATTTGTTTTACTTATAAAAGAGTGTTTTAACTTTGTTACATTGTCCTGACTTGAAACAAAGTGTTTGTTCCTGGTGAGTCTGGTACTATTCTTTGTCACAGCGTCTTACTATGAACTAATTATGCTAATGTTCTAAGAATGAGTAAGTGTACTTGCTTTGTTGTGGAGCGAGAGTGGAAAAGTATTTACTAAAAAACCACCCTCAATACACCCGAACAGGATCCAAAGCTTGTTATCACCGCCATCGACAGTCCAGTATTTTGTGAGAGTGACACCTTAGATCAGATATGTTCAACCATTCCCTGACTGAGGGCTGCACAAGTTTTTGGGTAATTGGCGAGGGGCAACATACTAGATTTATAATACCTAATGCCCAAATATAGTACATACACACACATATCCATACCCATACTTACATAAATTAGACAAATGACATTATACTTACGATTCTGGAAACTACAAACACTATCTTTTCCTTGAAAGTGAAGCTAACTATATTCCATTCACGATAGGAATTACTCTCTGAAAGGTCTTTTTTCCTACCAATATCCTACTATATTGTAGATTTATGGTAGGGAAAAAGGCCTTTCAGAAGTCAATTTCTACGGTGAATGGAATATAGTGGTAGTAACTAACTTTGCTTCAAATGTTCATAATATCTCTGCTGGAATACTCAACAAACTAATTTCCCTGTAATTCTTACATTCACTTTTGCTGCCTTTGTCTTTGTACAAAGAAACAATAACAGCATTCTTCCAGTCATTAGGAACATTAATCCCAGCACACAAATTGAACAACTCACAATCTGCCAAGTATCACCATGACCCCACACTTGAATATTTCACTTGTTATCCTATCTACGCTTGCAGCTTTTCCATTCTTTCACTCATATTAACATTTTACTTATTTTCTGCTACTTTCTCTATCTTTTCATCCCAGATCATCTCACCACATTCATTCTGAGTGTCATAAGTCTTTCATTGCACTCCTTGATTTGTTCTCTTTACCCATTTTAGGACAGCAGCTTATTTATTTCAAAATCTTTACTACTTTCTTTTCATTCATCTTTTTCGCTTTGTATATGTCCCACAACTTATGTTCTGTTTCACTCTTCACAGCAATCATCCGTTTGTATGCTTCTTTCTTTTCTCTCACAGCTTCCTTCACCTGTTCATTCCATTGTGCATATCTTTTTAAGTTTCCCACCACCTCAGCTCCATATACAACTTTCGCAGACTCAACTACAGCTTCTTTTATTCTGCTCCAAGTATTTTATATTGCATTAGCATATATTTCATCCCTCCATTCATAATCTTGGAAAGGTAATTGTTTGCCCAGCAATCTTTCAAATTGCGCTCTCACAATTGTATCCTGCAATTTTTCCTTTTTCACTCTTACTTGCTTAATACTCTTGCGCTGATTCCTCACTACATTTCTACTTGATTCAACTACCGAGATCACTAGGAAGTGATATGTTCCGCATTAAACTCCAAGCACAGTCCTAATATTCTTTGGTAAACCTCTAAAGTCTCTCATCATACACCACATAATCATTCATTGTTCTTGAATTGCCCCTTTGCCTTGTATACAAGTGAATATATTTTTGCTTAAGCCATGTGTTCAACACAAATAAACCTTTTTCCAAACACAGACTCAACTAACTCATTACCATTGAAAGATAATTAAATATTGTATTTTTAAAACTGACCGTATTTTTACTGTTGTCAATTGAATAATGCAGATGACTGAAATATGTTAAGGTTCGAGCTTAGTCGTGAACCTACTTTAAGTTATTCAGTTATTAGGCGCTCTCTTGATGTATGGGTAAGGTCGATTTGATTCCTTACTCAACAGAGTTTCACTGTTGGCAACACATTAAATGACATTACCAACATTATAGGTGCATCAACGTTGCTTGTGTCAAAAAATGTGGCCATCAACGGCAAAGAGCCAAGACTTCCCAACAGTGTGGATGTCGCTAAAGACGGGACAATGTACTGGACAGACTCCAGCACAGACATACTCTTGCAAGATGGCGTATATGCACTACTTGGAGATGGAAGTGGAAGGTCAGTGTACTTAAATAAATGTATTTGCATTGAAGTTATGTGACCAACCATGACATCAAAATTTTGGAAAGTTGATTTATTGGATATAAGACTATTTTGGGCTGTGTGCCTTTTATTAAATGTCTGGGCTACCTGCACATTTACACTAGTATGATTGGGATTAGGAATGTAGAATTTAGTGAAAGTATACTCATATTTGTGAGAAGTGAGAGTTGAAAACCACTTAGAAAAATTATTGCTACACTTGGCTGAGTTTTAAACCCCAACATACCATCACTGATAAACCAGACTAGACAGACTGGTAGCTATGTTTGAATGCACACTAGTGCAAGTTGTAATGTTATTACATTTTCTCCTGGAAAAGAAACTAAAAAACAAGTTATAACCAGTTGTTTATAATTGAGAATGGAACCCACAAATTTAGTGAATATGTGAGAGATTTATTATTATTACTATTATTAATATTATCATCCATATCATCATCATTATGTGTTTGGTCTTACGACAGGTCCATTCCTTTTGTCAGTGAACTTAGACCGCCAATGCGCCCTGCCCTGTCCTTTGTCTGCTCCTTCAGTTCCCAGTTGAGCCATCTAATAATCCATTTAGATAATGCTGCAGTGCTGATACAACTTTGTTTGATGAACGTCATTGCTGAGTCTCTAGCCAGCTATATATTTTGGAGTGACATGTTCATCTCTTCCTGGAGTCTCATCTTGACGACCATGGTGATGAATAGTACCTAAATTGAATAGTCACACTTTTCGTGAGTAAAACACTTAAGTTACAGATAATTTAATTATGGGCTGATTTTGTTGGCAGTCTATACATATTGTTGCAGTTTCTGGTGGATCTATTCACAGTTGTGAGTAGAATGATTGAGCATTCGCTTTTTGGAGTTGTCGTTGAGTTCGAATATCCAACTTCTTCATTGTATCTTTTTTATTAACTTCTGCTAGCTTCGACTTTTCACATTAGGTACATACATCTGTACGAGGATTTCTGAACCCAAGATTAAATTGAGTTTAAAATACTCTCCACTATTTATCATACGAACAGCAATACTTACATGGGATTCTCAATTTTTTTAAACATTTTCTTCACACTTAGATCTGGTGGTAAGTATCCACGAACAGATTTGTTTCTACCGTAGTGACTTTCACGACATTTATAGATCTGAATATCTTCAACAATGTTTTGTGTCATTTGCTCATAAATCTGTTTATGCCTTTCTGTCCTCTCAGCACGATTTTCTGTTGGTGAAGTCAGTGTTCCTGCTCCACCATGGCGTAATAAATGAAGCAGTCTGTTGCATGTTATGAATGCTAAAGACTTGAATGTATTACAGCAAACGGGCACTAATCTTCCATTTGCAGATGGAACAGTGTATCTCACTTGCAAATGACGTTTCTAACACTCAGCATTACGATTGCATCATCTAACTGGTTCTTTTCCAGTCCAGTCTAATGAGAAGTTTGTCTTGATCAACTTTAGAAGGTAGTTTATATAACGCTTTTAAAAGCAAATTAATCTCTTCTTCACCTAATATGTCAGCAGAGCAACCCCTATTTTGGTTGTGTGTGTGCTTGCAGTCAATCTCTGGTACTTTTCCATTTTTATAGCGCTTGGATTTTGATGTACGTTTTCGTGTCTCATGAAATCTCTTTCCACCTCTGATTGCTGGTCGAATCTGCTGTCAGTATTTATCTTCCACATTTGGAGAATTATATTCTGTAACAACAACAAAAATGCAAAAATACTAAACAAAAGTATTACAGTGAAAATTTAGTAAAGTGTGCATCCATGCAGCTGAAATGAAACAACTAAAACTAAACTTCATGGCACAAGTCCGTGAGCAAAATAAACCGACTGAGTGACCGCCACATGTATTATTGACAAATATAGTTCCCGCTTTCACAGGTAAAGTTCAGTGTGTCAGAACTGCCAATAATATCTATTTCTAGGCTGGAGCCACTACTACTTAAAAAAAATTATTGCCAGAAAAATGTCCAGCATCCCCCTCTGACAAATTCACGCCCCCCATTATGAGAACCGTTGCTTTAGTTGGACTAAAATGTGTATAATATTCTCAAAATCAGATTAAAATAGCCTGTACATACCTCAGAATCTTTCCTTTTTTGATGTTGTTGCATTGGTTTATGAACACTTTCAGCTTCTGAATCACTACTCTCAGTTTCTGGGGCATAGTCACCACTTTCTGAAGCACTAATGTCCTTAGAAGATTCAATATTACTTAATGAAGCAAGTCCGCTGCATGTTGGCACATCTGAATCGTCCAGATTGTGTGGTTGAACTCTCAAAACTACTATCCCTGCCACCACACACTTCTTGAGATCTTGGTATAGTGAGCTTAAACGCATACACAGAGGACTGAACTTGTTTCGTAGCAGAGAGAAGTGTGGACTTAACGTGTGTTCACTAAGGTCTTCGACAAAGTCCACTTGTTATAAGAGGACACAGCTTGTTTCCTAAATGTTTTATTTCCTTGCCTGAAGGAACAAGATAAAAACTACTCATTTTTGGACTTAACTCATTTTCAGTAATTTTGGACTGAACTGGTTTTGGGAACGAGCTCTTCATTTGTATCATCAAAGTTCCACTGTGTCAGCATTTAATTCCACAAACCATAATCAATGACTTTGACACATCACTTTAGTGACACTACTCACCACTTCATTTTTCAACACTATTGTCACTCTTTTTTCTGCATTCTTTTCACCTGAATAAAACATTGTGTAGTTTCCAAAAACTATTTCACCTTCATCTTTCCACTGGATTTCACTTAAATCAACAATGTTCACACTATGCATTTCCATTTTCACATTTTCTGTTTTATCAGCCCTCCTTGTCTTCCTTACATTCCATGTCCCTGTGCTGAAAGGGAAAGTTTTATTTGCTGATTCTATATTGATTATTTCTCCTGAAGTATTCCCCACCTGGAAATCTGAAAGGGGGACTAGTTTACCTCCGGATTTTTTTTATCCCAGAAATAGTCATTATTGGCTTTGTTCCCTTGACAAAGGGGGTTTTCAGGGAAAAGATAATGTGGCAGTTTTCTCCTTTCCTATACTCACCAGAGCATCACGGTCGAGCAACTACTCCTTGTGATCATGCCCATGGCTGTTTGATCTTGAACCATCTTGAGCATCATTTGCTCTGTCCCTCAAGTCGATCCTGATACCACTGCTGACCAGTATCAGTCCCGTAACCCTGTACAGGGAACGTGATAAACCACACGTCACTAGGTCCTTAAAGAACTTGTCGATGCAGTTGGCCGCCCCCGCTACGTGGAAGCTTTTGTTAAGTTCTACCCATGTAGTCTCAGAGACAGCTCTCCCGCTCTGGTTTTCCATGGGCTGGGTTAAGGAACGTGCATGAGACCATGCTGCCAGGAACTATTTATTCCATAGCAAATTAATTTAGTGAAATAATATGATATGACACTTAATTACAAAACTAACATTTGTGCATTACATCTATTTAGGGTTAAAATAACTTTTATTTCTAAATCATTCCTAGACCCTGTAGGGGATATATTTTAAGTTCCATCTTCTAATATAGTACCAAACATAGGTGCCGAATTGTAAAAAATATTGGGGGTGCTCATTTTCAAGTGCCCAATTAAAAAAATCACCAAAATTTAGGTGCAATTTGTTAGACTCAATGTATGTTTAGTAAAGTAAAATAAACTTAATAAAAGAAAACAAACATGCAGAACACAAAAATAATACATATAATATGAGTCTTGATACTAACCAAACTATAATGGAAATATGTTAACAAATGCCAGGCTGTCAGTTCACGAATGGTGAATGCTAACAACTTAATCTCGCTCGCTTAAATATCAGATGGCAGCACCTGCCATTTTCTAAGCTAGAAAACACTGTTCACGGCACAACCCTATATTCAAGATAGAACGAGCATTGTAATATAAGGGTTTTTAAAAGGTTGAAATAGTTGGGGTGCTGAGCACCCCTGAACATATTTTTGGGGGTGCCTAGTATGCAAATCACCTCTGTAGTCAGCACTTAAGGTACCAAACACTACTGAACTGCTACCCAGTTAAATATATTGTAGTATTACTTCAAATATATTATGTGAAAAATATTTATATTTGCCCAGGCTCACAAAATTAACATTCTTTTCTTCTCAGGTTGTTGAAATATAATCCTGTGACTAATACAAGCGAGGTATTGCTTGACAAACTTCATTTTGCCAATGGTGTAATTCTTTCACCCCTAGAAGACTTTGTAGTAGTAGCAGAGACGGCAGCTAGCAAACTTCAGAGGTGTAGTATTATAATTTATAACAATAGAGTTAAGAATATGGTGGTGGGATCCTCAATGGATTCCCAGCAGGGCCGAAAAATTTATCATTGATGAAATGTCAGTTTACCATTTGACAGCGAAGAATTAAAGGGTAGGACTGTATGTTGTGTCTGTCCTAGTCTTAAGTTGGATTATAAGGCATATGAAGCCACAACAGGCCTAGCAAGCCGGTAATGGAAAATATATGGCTTGAATAAAAAACTGTCACAGGTTGGAAACAGTAATGTTTATTAACATTTACTTGACTTATTTAGCATGCACTTTCTGAACTGACTGATTATATCAGCACATGACTTATAAACTAACTTAAATACAGAACAGACACAACATCCTGCACCCGGACATTAATTCGTTACTGTGAAAGCGGAAACCCACATTTCACCAATGATACATATTTTGGCCATGCCAGGAATCAAACCCAAGACCCTTAACTCGGTAGACAGACATGCTATCGACTGAGCTGAGTGGTCGGACAAGATTTTATACAAAGGTTAATATATTAATGTTACACTAAATTGATGTGAGTTTTTATATATTTTATCTATTCCTAGTAATAATTTTCAAATAATTTAAAATTTAACTAGTTAGAAATGTTTGATTGTGCAAATAAATATTTTTGAGCTCGTGTGTGAAATTCAAACATGTCATAACAAAACTTTTCCATTACATGGATCATTGGATGGATACGTTTAGTACACGAAAGAAGGATGTAAGCAAAGTGACGAAACAGAGCTGTTAGCTTGAAAATATTTATTATAAGGGTCTTATAGCTCAAGTTTTTTTCATTCTGAGTCAAGCTCTTCAATAAGTTCCTGAAAAAAAGAGGTGCGTCATGCTGAGCTTGATTCATAAATATATACCTTTAAAACTTAAATATTATTTTAGAAAAAAAATATTTAAAATTAAATCAAGACATAAATTTAAAATCATATCTCTTAATATTATCATTGCATTCATATTTTTACAACTAAAAGAACATGCCAACTTTATATTTCACAAACAACATCCAGACAAGTAGATAGAAGAGTAAACAATGAGTCATCAAAGCATTCATCCATCACCAGACAATACTGCACAGAAATAGCCTTTACTAAAGGCTCAGGAACAAGCACCAATTAATCTTAGAGATACCCTTTCATTTTTATAAAAATTCTTTTTAGCGCATTTTACTACCCCTGTGAGTTCAATTCATTATTAATACTTGAATTTGTTTGCAGGTATTACCTTAAAGGTCCCAAGAAAGGACAAAAGGACATATTTCTCGATGGATTGCCGGGTTTGCCGGACAACTTGAAATCGAATGGCCGTGGTGGTTTCTATGTGCCTCTCATTGTAGGCAGAGACATGAACCACTCTGTATTAACACAACAGTTGGCCCCATATCCTACCGTGAGAAAGTTTTTGGCTAGAGTGTTGGCTCTCCTAGAGTTGTCCTTTCAACAAGTTGAAGCTCTGGTCCCAAACTACTACACACAGAGAGCCATACATTGGGTAAGTTGGCCAGCCTTTTCACAAGATTTGGAAGAAAATATTATTCAAGAAAATAACCACTTACTTTGGACCACTAAGAAGACCTAGAAAGTCATATTGGAAACTAGTGTCAGATAGTAATGGGCGATCTGAATGCAAAGGTAGGAAAAGAAAGAGTTGGGTTTGAGGAGGTGTTAGATAAGGAATGATGGGAAGAGAGAAACGAGGGGGGTAGAAGGTTGTTGGAAAATGTGCAAGAAATAAAATGAAAGTGGCAAACAGCTGGTATAAGAAGGAAAGAGAAACTCACAAGATCACTAGATACAGTTGGGATGGGGAGCAAAAGTTGGTGATAAACTATTATATCATGAATGAAGAAATGAAAAGGCAGACCTTAAACATCGGGGTAACACCAAGTGTATCCTTAGATAGTCACCACAGGTTGCTGGCGGCAGACATAAAGGGATGGGAATACAGTAGAAAGGTAGTAATACAAGAAAGAAGAATAAGGGTGTGGAGGCTAGAAAATAAAGAGATATGTACCTAAGAAAGGCAAAAAGCTTAGTACTAAAGAATGAGATGCAAAGTGTAGAAGTTGAATGGAAGAACAGTCTCGTGAGAGCAGCAGAGGAGGTATATGGAAGGAAAAGTAATAAAGAGGACGTGAAAGGAGACACCCTGGTGGAACGACAAGGTGGAGGAGAAGAATAAAGGATTAGAAAGAAGTTTTAAGAAAAGGAATGGGGAAAAGAAGGGAGAAGAAGAAAAGAGTGACGCTAGTTGTACGGGAAGCCAGGAAGGATTGAATGTAAAAATGGACAGAAATACTAAAACGAGATGTGGAAGGAAGTAAGAAGTTGTTATATAATATAGTAAGAAACAGGAGGAGCGAGAAAAGACCTGTTAGAATGAGAGATGAAGAAGGAAGAATATTGAAGACAGGAGAGGAAGAAAAGGAACTATGTATGAGAAATTTTGAGAAAATGTTCAACCCAGAAGAGGAAAGGAATCATAGTGAAATAAAGGAGCAGGAAGAAATAGCAGAAGAGGAGAAAAGAGGTCCAAAATGGAAAGAGGTGGAGGACGCATTAAAGAGGATTAAACAAGGAAAAGCACCAGGTGTGGACTAACTGACTGTGGAAATGATAAGAGCAGCAGGTTAAGTAGGTATACAATGGTTATATAGGGTGCTGAAAGAGGTTTGAAAGGAGAACATGGTACCAGAAGACTGGAAAAAGGGAGTTAAATTACCTATTTTAAAGAAAGGAGACAGGAAGTGGTATACATTATAGTGGGTTAACGATGATGTGCCACTGTACAAAAATATGTGGGAGAGTACTGGAAAAGAGAATAAGAAATAAAATAAAGGAGGGTGGAAAGAGGAACAGTAAGAATTTAGGGAACAGAGGTCTACATTAGACTTAATCTTTGCCATACAAAGGCTGATGGAAAGAAGGTATGAATATGGGATCGACTTAGTAATGGTATTTATGGATGTGGAGAAGGCAGATATATGAGCGTGGATAGGAATAAAGTTTGGAAAGCAATGGAGGAGGCCGAAGTGGAAAGAGGAGTTGTAATGAGAGTGAAAAACATGTAATAGGATAACAGGAGTTGTGTTAAGACAGATAGTTTAAGGACAAAGTGGTTCCAAATAAAAAATGGAGTGAAGCATTGAAGTGCCTTT
The DNA here is from genome assembly GCA_902141375.1 of Timema poppense. NCBI lineage: Eukaryota > Metazoa > Arthropoda > Insecta > Phasmatodea > Timematidae > Timema > Timema poppense. Next base: position 3,393 of record CABFOV010003435.1, on the reverse strand, counting down.
TCACCATTACTATTTGTAATGGTAATGGAAATGGTCATGCAAAAAGTGGCAGGAAAACTCTGGAATTAAATAATAAAAACCATAATGTTTGTCAATGACTTGATGGAATGTGGGAGAAGGAAGAAGTACAGGAACAACTACAAGAATGGAAGGAAGAAATGAAAGAGTGTCAAATTAAATTTAGTATCGCAAAGTGTGAAGTGATAGTAATGACAAAGAAGAGGGTAAGGCCTAATCAAGCTATAAAGTTGGATGTAGTAGATCTGAGAAAAGTACATAACGCAAAATATCTTGGAAGTGTGGTTGAGTAGGAAGGTGGAAGTGGAGAGGATTTAATGAGAAGAGGACAGTAGGGAGAGTTTTTCTATTGGTGCTTAAGAGACCTGCCATGGAGAAGGGAAGTCCCTTTGAAGTGTAAGCAAGTGTTGTACAGGACATACTTTGTACCCATTGTCACATATGCAGCAAAAACATGGACAGTGAATGTAAAAGAGACTAGGAAATTGGAGGCCATGGCAATGAAGTTTGTGAAAAGCATGTCAGCTGTCACAAGGAGAAACAAGATTAGGAATGAAGTTATCCGGGAAAGAGTAGGAGTACAGGGAGTAGATGAGGTAGGAGAGGAAGCAAGACAGATGGTATGAGCATGTATGGAATGGAATGAGAATCTAAAATGAGAGGATGCTGAAGAAAATATTGGAAATGAAGTGTGTAGGAAAAATACTGTGAGAGAAACCAAGAAAAAGATGGGAGGAGTAGATAACATAAAGTGTTAAAGTGAAAGGAGAAGAATGGGATAAATAAAGGAGGAAGAGTGGTGGAAGAATAGATTAAGATGGAGGCATTTTACTAAACTGACCCGGCCACAGGCTGGAAACAGTTGTTGATGATGATGATGATGATGATGATGATGATAACGACTTTGGACAATTGATATAGCTAAAGTAACTTTTTTTAGCATCACATCTTACTACCTGTTCAGGTTATACACACATTTACCAACTATGTTAATATGTTAGGGGTGAAAAGGTTGAATTTAGAGGAAGTGTAACTACATTTTTGTGAAGGTAGAGTGGAAAACCATTTATGAAAACCTCTAGCAGTACACCCACCCAGGATTTGAACCCCAATCTCCCTGTGATTAGCATTTTAGTCTATTGCAAGTGTGACACCTTAACCACGTGGCCACCGAAGCAGCTATGAGCTTCCTAACTTATCCTCAAACTTAACCATAATAAACAAAATGTGTGCTAACATCATCATACTTAAGAAAATGTCCATAGACCATCACACGTTTCATTCATAAAGCTTATTTACTATTTGTTTACTAGACATTTACAACCTGTCAAATATTTATTTTACTCTATAACTACATTTCCACATAAAAAGATGTTTGAATAGTTATTAATATAATTCATAATATAAATTTGGTAGGGCATGAGAAAAAACTAACTGAAATACTGGTCCTCAACTTGGAAAGTTTGGGAAAGGCTAAGGTGGCAATCTTGCAATAGACTAGACTGCCAATAATGGAAAGATCAGTATTCAAATCCTGGTCTGGTGTGTGTAGGGTGGTTTTTCCTCTCTCCCTCCACACAACTGTTGGTACACTTTATTGTTAACACTGAATCCTCAATGGATAGTGAAAGGTGGTGGAGAAAAAATATTCCATTTGTTGTCATTTTGAGCTATTATTTACATTACAATAATACATATAATATGTATGAAATAAAGTGCATTGAGCAAAAAAAATAAAAATTGATTGAATAAAATTATAAAATTGTAGGAGAATAATAGAGTACAAATAAAAGCAAAAACACTTACACATATTTACACACACTTCAATATTTCAATGCCCTTATTGCATCTTACTCAAGAAGTAATGTATTTAGTTGAATAAAAATACAAACAATTTTTTGTAATAACCGCTAATAAAAATGGCAAACCAATAGCAAAAATAATCTAACTTAACAATTTGTCTTTGAATCTGAAGGAGTAATTTGTAAATATCTAAATTATTTGAATTGAATTTGTTTCAGCTCGGCCATTTTGAGAGTGTTTCTTTCTTACACATGAACCGGTTTACGGTCCTTGATGTAGATATAGAAGGTCGAATTACTGATAGCCTGCACTGTTTAGACGGTTCACTCGAAGGGATTAGTGAGATTGAGATGTACAATGGTCACTTTTACTTCGGGTCACCTTACAACGATTTTATTGGACGAGTGAAAATCAACTAACACCAGACAAATAAGGTAAAATTTGAGACGTTATCAATTAATGGTGTTGACATACGTACTGTGAAACCCGTCACTGGTGGTCATGATGATGTTCTTCAAGTTGTGACCAACTGGGAGTCATTCTTGCAGCACATCTGGCTGTTTATTAAGTCGATAATAGCTATCAAACACCAGTACTATTGAGCACATAAAATTAGGCGGCAGTATTCTTTGGTTTACCGGTGAATAGGGGTTCCGGGGGTATGAATCCTAACCAGTTGTACTGAGGGTGATTAATTTTTCTACACAATTTAGGGTACATTTTCCTATAAATTCTACCTTTATTATCTATTATTTAATTTTTGTGACTAGTATGGAAATTTACTAAGACACGATGCAGTTAGAAAAAAAAAGATGGCAAATTATTGGCAAAGCATAGTTTTAATGTTGCTGTGTTGCAAGATACTGGAGTGTGAAGATTATTATTTTCATTAATGAATGTTCCACTTCAATAAGGTATCATGTTCAGTCTGGGTGTTGATTGGCTACCTTATGTGTTACAGGTGTGAGAGAGGGAGAACTGATGTCTGTACATGAGCTACTTGGCAGCTGTTAGTTTTTTCCATCTCGATGTATTTTTAATAATAATTTGTGGTAGAGGTTTGGTTAAAGTTAACAAAGGTGGTTAGACGAAGCATATCAAATAATGTGTTTAAAGTTCTCCAATGTTTGTGTAGCTAGATGTAAATGGATATATCTCCGTTTCTTTTTCAGTTTATTTTCTACTTTTGTACTTGTTTGCTAAAAGCCAAGGGCATACTGTAACTTTTTATTATGTACCTATATCAATGTGTGTGTTGTGTTGGTTAAATGGAGATTTAGGGCTGATATTCAAAACATAGGTTAGTAGAGTTGTGCTTTTTTTAACCCATCTCACAAAGTTAACATTTATTTACAATTAAGGTGCAACCTAGCTAACGGGACATATAAGTCATTCGCGAGCTAAGTTTACCTGGATGACAGCTCAAAATGTTACTTAAGTAATCCTTTATATATCACTACGCCAACAGCTGACATCTATCACTTTGGATTACTCTAATGAAAACAGATGGTAATATATTAATGTGATAGCTAACCACAGTAATTTAGGCCAATATTATTTATATATTTATTT
>CABFOV010003434.1:51885-65923 GCA_902141375.1 Timema poppense | reverse complement strand
TATAACCCTTAATGTGTTTAATCACTGCGCTTACTACCATAAAAATAAGTTCCATATAGTATTATGTTGTTTATGTTTATCATCGCGTCTTACTACCTGATCAGGTTACCCACATATATGATAATTATTATGATGGTATAGGATTGAGAAAGAAAGTATTTTAGAACTAATCTACCCGAATTTGCATGGAAGGAGAGTGGAAAGCCATTTATGAAAAGCCACACCCAGTAAACCCGACTGGGATTCGAACCTCAATCTCTCTGTCACCAGCAGGCCAGTCTAATACGAAAGTGACGCCTTATACCATTCGGCCACTGAAACGGGTGAGAGCATGTTAAGGCATTTAATATTCTTGATTTTTTTTGCCTACGGCCTGTGCCTCCCAAAATCCCTTGAAATGTTGACCTAGCTACAGCTTTATGTACATCAATTAAAATGTTAAGAAAGACCTCCGACATTTTAGAACAAAAATGTGTTAAGCAAGAAAGTATAAATTTTCCCCAGTCCCTTTAAAAAATATGTTTGAAGTAATTTAAATTTCGCTTGAACGCATGTTCCTACCGTATCAGAGTTTTAAATCCTTTGTTGAATTTGATATGAAACATCTAGTGAATGTGGGGAATGCCATGGCCTCCACCGTGGTTCGGATTCCACGTTAAACTGTAGGTCCTCCATTTCATCTCACAATCAACCTACCATTACACATTATCGTAAGTGCGTATAATCCGAACGGGTAGTAAGACGCGGTGCTAATAATAATAATAATAATAATTTGATATGAAACAGTAAACAAACGTATCAACACGCAAATGTATAATCTTTGATCACGTTAAAACCAAATAAATTAATAACTTCGAAACTACGCATAAGAAAGTTATCAAAACTAGTTTTTTTTTGTTATTGTTTCTTTACTAGATATTTTGTGAAAAATGCGTAAACTGTGTTGGGCTTTATTTTACATTGCGTGCAACATACAGAGAATATTTGACCTTCGCGTTACTGAAAATGCAATGTATGCAGAAACAAGAATAACTGAAACAGCAACTTGAAGGTGTGTATTAAACTAAACAAACACGCTACGTACACTGTTATTTTGTTTGTTTTACTTTAGGAAATAAATTTTACTATGTATTGATAATTAATTAATGGATTTTTCTTATTCTTAAAGTATTCTAAATTGTTAATGCCTGGAGCACCGCGTCACACCTGGTTAGCATCACGTGAATATTGGACATCTTTCGAATAAATGAGGTAAAATAAAATCAGATAAAACATATCTTAACATAAATTAAGGCTTCATTATTAAAAGTTGGCCTATCCCTTCGCCCCCTTTCATAAGATTTAAACCACAAAACCAACCAATAGTTCAGAGAATAATGAAAATGATTGCATTAAAGTGATCTCATTTATGTTCATTTCCATTTTTTTAAATGGTTTTATAACCTAAGAAACGCCTATTTGGGTTAAATTTAAATTATAGCCTATAGTTCCTCAGATTAAATTGGGACGCATGCGCCGTTTACCAAAACATAGTGTTTTGGCGCGAAAATTTGAATTGGTGGCATGTCACCAATGGAACGAATTTCAATAATGGTCCATGTTTGTTGTTGAGTACGCATATACATAATTATGAATGACTATGAAACACATAACAAACAAGGCTAATTTGTTTATATTTATAAAACTACGTTAGGCCTACCTTTTAAAAGGAGATTGCTGGTTGCATCCATTTTACAATGTATAAACACTGACGATTCATGTATTAATATTAATGCATGCTACCAAAACTCTAAATACGCGAGCACAAATTAATTAAACTAAAATCAGACGCACAATATAAAATGCATTTTGGTACTCACGTTTTAAAGGTTTTGGGTTGCTCTGTTTACGTCGAGACATTATTTGATGATGTCAGCGTACCATGAAAATGTCAATCCATCGAAATATGTTATGTTATTTTAAAACGCAATGTTTATAGTGATCACATATTTTAATGACGTCACTTCTAGCAAGATGGCAGCTGGAAATGAAAGAACTGTCACTATTAAAAGTTGTTTACAAGGGACAAAATCTGAAAATGTAGTGGAATCTTCATTGTCACTAAATATTGTTGGTGTCATCGGTTGTCACAATTATCATTTCTTCCAGTATCGCGTAGTTATAATGATTAATAAACTCGCAAACAATGTTTATAAGAAACATGGAAAACGTGGATTTTTTTACAAAGATATAGCGATTTAAAACATCAACAAATAAGTTTGTAAACAAAAACGAAAACAAACTAAACGATTACTAAAAAACAAAAGCCAGATCTAATAATGACAAGCATAGTGACGTAATATCAAAATACACCTAATGTATAAATTATTATAAACACCATAGTACCGTCACCTGCCACGGTTTGTGCGCGACTGGCGACTAGCCGGCTCACTTCTACTTTCAGATGTCTCATCCCTCCACAATAGTTCCACTCCAGGCCACCAGTAGCGCCACCGACATTCGAACACCCTGGCACTGGCGCTTGAATTGTTCTTCAGGACACAACAATGTAAAGTTATACTCGCTTTTAAAAAAAATTCACATTGTAAGATCAGAGTAAGATTATGAATTTATTTTAAGCTATAAAAATTACAATATTCAAATTTCTTAAAGATAAGTACTAAATCAAGATATTCGAACGTTGTTTGAATATACAGTGCTGTGTATGTTAAGTTTGTACCTAATAAATATTGTTGTCAGCATTTAATAAATAAACTTTGTCTAGATATTAGGCATATTATTTCAATGAGTTTAATCAANATACATGAAGTATCTTATATTGCACAAACTTTCTAGTAAATATTCCTTTGTATTTGTTGCTTTTGATAAAACACCTTAGGTGTTCAACTTTAAGTTTTCATATTAACTTTGAGTAGGCGCGCTTTATTTGATAACATAAGTGGGCGTGTGGAGGATGAGAAAATCCCTGTGCAAAAGTCTAAATTAAAACGTAAATCAATGTTTGTTGGTTTTAAAAAAAAGTTAAAGATATGTGAAGATAAATAAACACCTTCTGAATTTTGTAAAATGTTGGGATTTCAAAATTTATACTGTCTTTTAAACCAAATTATTTTTATAAAACCGCTTTTTAATTATTGTAAATATATTTCTTTAAGTAACATCGTATATTTTTTAAAAGACAATTTATTAATAATAAGGACTAAACATGTATTTGATTGCTAATCTTTCTTGTGATAATATTATTAAGCGTATCATCCACAATCTCATCAGGCACACGTATTCTAATGAAGTTAAAATATAAAACATAATTATATCAGAGTAGGTATTTCTTATAGAAACATTTCCTCTAAACATACCTTCCTCATCATTACTCCATCAGTGTAAATATGCGTTAGTAATACGCAGTGCACACACATAAAAATAAATAAGAAAAACAGTATTTGAGTATCTATTCTCTTCATCCCATAACTTAAGAAAAAGTTTTGAAATTCGGGCTCGTGTTTGCTAATGGATAAAGCCACGCCAGTGTTGCTTATTAACAGTAATGACCACTTACTTCCCAAAATTAAACCAAATTCTACCCCTTTAGCATTTAGTGACCTGAGGGTCTTGACTACATTACTTAAAGATAGAATGAGAACTCGATTTACGTTTTTGTACGAGAGCATAATTGAAGAATTCGTCAATAAGAATTCTGGCGATTGTATTTATTATGCAAATAACTTATTAGTTTAACCTTATAAGAAAAACTTATATATAATTGCCAACAAAAATGACAAAGCTTACATCTATTCTAGACAGCAATGGTTCCCAAATTGTGGGTCATTAACCGATTTTTGATGGGTCGCTAAAAAAAAGTGAAATATTAAAATTTTATAATTGTATGAAAATAAAAAACTATGAAAAATTTTGAAAATGAAAAAATAGAAGCAAAAGAAATTAAAATATAGCCCCCTTCTACTTTTTCCCACATGTTATTTATTTTTATTTAGCACCGCGTCTTACTACCCGTCCAGGTTATACGCTTAAGTACTAATTAGTCTAATTGTTAAGAATTGGGAAGGTTGAATTTAGTGGAAGTGAACTCGCATTTGAGTGGATGGAGAGTGGAAAACCATTTAGAAAAAACTACGCAACCGAGGCAGTTTTGGGGGGGAGGAGTTCCCATGTTCATTATAGCTAGGTGGGTCACAAAAGTTTGTCGTTTTAAATACTAGGTCGCGGTTTTAAAAATGTTTGGTAGCACTGTTTAGGTATTAAAATATCTATAGAAAAAAGTACAAAAATAATAAATTTAATATGTTAATACCGTCTCCATGCCCCAATGTACATTTCTGTGTCTGTGTCCTAAATATAGAGCTGCTATAATCAATCGATGGCGGGTTCAATTGCGTCCCAGGGCAAGAGGGCGTTTACCCTCCCCCCTTTCCAAAATCACAAATAATCTTAATAAGGTCCGCATAAGGGTTCACGTGGTCTATCTGACTGGTCGGCAACCTACAGCCCGCGGGCCGGATCCAGCCTGCCGACTGATTTTATTATCTGCCCCGCAAAAGATCCAGCAAACAATTGTTGTGTTTATAAAAAATATACACAAACTAATTGCTATAAGAGAAATACTGACCATTTTTGTTCGACATTTTTATCCAAACCAACCCACCAAATTATTATGTTTTTAACTCATACACCCTGCGATATTAAAAAGGTTACCGATCCCTGATCTAATGCTTCACTCTCGTGTTGGACTGGATTGCCATTGAAGGGAAAATTGGGGTTCGAATCTCGGTCGGGTGTATTGAGGGTAGTTTTTCCCTAAATCAAAGTGTGGGAACACTTTTTTTTAAATGTAACCTTCTTTATTCCTAGCATATGAGTGTAATTAATATATTTGTGTATCGCCTGAATTTATATTAAGACAAGATGATAAAAGCTTAAAACATATTAATATATAATAAGTACAACTATAATAATAAAACAATGGTAAAAGTTTCGAATGAGTTGGCTACATTTTACACTCAGCTTACGACTTAATATTCAAAAGGTACACCAGATTAAACATGCCGTTAAAATTCAAAATTGTAAGAAAGAGCACAGACCTCTTGCATAGTTATTGTCCCCTATCACCCAGAGTATAGTCCTACTCAACAGTCTGTTTGGTTCTCACCAACCCCCACACCGTCAAAAAACAGATAACTACCAAGGATGATAACAGCGTTATCTCATGTTGTTTTAATCAAGAAGATACAAGGAGAACTTCCTCTCTTTCAGGAAGTCTTGTCGACTCGATCCGAGAAGCGGAAAATGTTCGTTTGGTTTGTATTGTCACTGCGCATGTACAGTAGTTATTTTCACCACGTCTTACTACCCATCCGGGCTAGAAGATTTTAAATAATTATAATGGAATAAAGATGAATAAGGTAGTATATATAACAAGTATACCCTCATAAAATACCCTCTGTGCGCCTGGTCCGGGCCTCTCCGTCGCTGGCAAATCAAATTGGACGAGTCCACAGAAGAGGTAATAATACACCACGGAAGTTACGCGGTGCTCCTTGAGACAGGTTAAGTCCATCAACCCTAAGGTTCGCTAGTGTCAATGTTCAATGATGAAAGCACTTTCAAATGTGCAAGTTGTTAAACGACTCACTTTTAACACGTTTGTCATAAAAAAGACCATTGTAATCACAATGTGAAGTTATGCTTAAGTTATTTGTGAGGTAGTATTATGAAGAGGGGGTTGGTTCGCTACCTCAACCTAGTTTTGTGTAAGCCGGCCGATTGACTCGAAAAGGATATTTGTGTCTTCTCTCTAGTGAAACCATGTTTAAAATTAGATTTTAAAAAAACTGTTGATGTCACCTATTGATACCCGTGTTGAAGGACTCAAGCTCTCCCACGGAGCACAGCTATTTTAACGTGGGGGCTGCTGGTCTGGTGTATTCTTACCTGTGAACAAATCTGACATTTGGTCTCTGTTCTCCTAAAATTAAGGGTAGTTTACGGAATGGCAAAAATGAAAAAAAAAAAATCTCGAAATCCGCTCTAACAATTTTGATTAAATTTTGTATCTTGGCATAGGTTAACATTACAAACAAAATGACTTTAGGCATCAAATTTTCCATTTTGATCGTATCCCCGTAAATATCTCAGATACGAAATAACTTATCATTGTAAAAGTTGTAGCAATATTAAAATTAAAAATCTTTTAATTTGAATTTAATCTTATTAAACCAATAGTTTCTGAACTATAATAAAATATAAATATTTGTATAGAGGTCCTTGAAAAGTGAAATCGATTGTTATGCTCTTTGGTGAGCAAAGATGTTACTCTTTTCTCAAGGCTTCTGTAACAGTGTATATTACCTCATGTATGCTCTTTGGCTGTGTGTTTCTGCAATAGTTCATATTATTTCGTTTTACAAAACTTACTAGTAATTAGAGAATGCCTCTATTTTAAGATACGTAAAAACCAAGAGGGAATGCATCTTATAATTTACCATTTTTCTGTGCCAGAGATATTTAGTTGTCCCCATATCCACGACTGGTTTAATTGCTATACATCGTCTTCAGGTATTAATGAAAATATCAAAATTATGTTTAGACATAACAAACGTAGGTATATTATTATTTAACACCGCGTCCTACTACCCGTTCGGGCTATACGCTTTGAGTACTAATTACGCTAGTAGATTAGGAATTGGGAAGGTTGAATTAGAGGAAGTGAACCCGCATTTGCGTGGAGGGAGAGTGGAAAACCATTTATGAAAAACCACCCCCAGTTCACCCGACCGAGATTCGAACCTCGATCTCACCGTCCTCAGCAGTCGAGCAGCTCAACACAACTAGCGCGTTAGCCAACTACGCCACCGAGGCGGGTAAACGTAGCTATTTTTTTTAAAATAAAGGGTTCGTCATGGAGCAAATATTTGGGAAGATAGAGAAGTAGGGTGCGCAGTCATAAGCTAAATAAATAGTAGCTTAGGTCTAATTTTTATTGGAAGAGACTCATCTGACTGTTGGAAAAGTTACAAGATCTATTTACACGTATTCATACGTCAAGTTATGTATTCCTCAGCTGTAACGTTTAATACATATTACGATCCTTAAAAATTATCGTGAATAAAAAGTAATATGTTATCATTTTTGACCGCAAAAAAAGTTTTTATTTTATAAACGTTTCTTCATATGAAAATTGGACTTTATTGTTGTATGGGTATATAAATATTCTCGAGAATAGAGTAGGACAGCTCTAGAAAGTTTGGGGTATGAAAAAAAACTGGAGTAAAAAGTTACACATGGCAACAATGTAAGACAAAGAAACAAATTGTAAAATTAATTAAATGTAATGCCGAGAAACGATGTGGTTTTCCTTCGTTATTTGACCTTGATAAAAACCTACGTTTTCCCCCTAGATAACAAGTTATATCCCTATCACTAAAATGGTTTAAGCTTTAGGTTAAGATACAGACGCTCAACAGACAGACGGCATAACGACAACTACCTTTTCAGGTTCAAAGGGTCAACATCCATCAAAATCGTGAGATAGATTTTTAATGATCAATATACTTTCTCTCTCAGAGGGATCAAGACAACGTACAGTGTTATGCAATATGGTTTACTATAATTATAATAATAATATTTAGCACCGCATCTTACGACCCGTTCGGGTTATACGCTTTAAGTACTAATTACTCTAATGGATTAGGAATTGGGAAGGTTTAGTTAGAGGAAGTGAATACTATAATTATAATTATTATGTACTATATTATATGGTCCGACACCTTAGCTCAGTCGGAAGCGTGTCTGCCTACAGAACAGAGGTTCCCGGGTTCGAATCCTGGCAAGGGCGAAAATGTATAATTTATGAAAATATGGGTTGACTCTTTCACAATGACAAATTAACGGCTGGTTACGGCATGTTGTGCCTGTCTTATTTTTTCGTTATATTATAAGGTATATGTTTTAACCGCTAGTGTAGAATCAGTAACGTTTTGATAGTGTTTTGATAGCCATTTAACAGTCGAGTTTTGACAGTCAGGTGTAGATTCAAGATTTTGGGGGCAAGCTAGCGGCAAAACCACCGCGTTTTAACCGCTAGCGTAGAATCGGCCTAAAGCCGCGTACAAACGGGTGTAGGTAGAGTGTAATGTAAGCAATGGTGTTGTGTAAAGCGAATGCTTTGAACGCAGCGCAAGCACGTCGCAAATCCTACCACAAATCGTCTGATCCGCTCAGTCTCTGCGAATATGCCGGACAGACGGGTGCTACCTGCTGCTACTGATTTTATTTATGTGTATTTAATGATGGAAGGTGAAAAAGATCTCTTTTCACTCCACATATTCGTAACTTTAAGATGTCAGTCTAAGTAAATAAAGTAAATAAATATATATCGATAAGTTGATTAAACCAGAAAGAAATTAAGTAAGAAAACAAACCACCATTCGCACATTCGCCACGAATCACATCCAAAAGTACAATGCGAGCACCTTTGTGTTCGATCCAAAACCCGACATGCGACGTATCAGAACGAACCTCAACGTGAGCGTTACATCACAGGCTCGTTGTGCGTCCAAACGAACGAACAGTGTTACATCACAGGCTCGTTGTGCGTCCAAACGAACGAACAGCGTTACATCACAGGCTCGTTGTGCGTCCAAACGAACGAATAGCGTTACATCACAGGCTCGTTGTGCGTCCAAACGAACGAATAGCGTTACATCACAGGCTCGTTGTGCGTCAAAACGAACGAACAGCGTTACATCACAGGCTCGTTGTGCGTCAAAATGAACGAACAGCGTTACATTACACCATTACACGTTACATTGTACGTGGCTTATCGCGCTATTCTCACAGTAAACTAGACTGCCGATGACAGGGAGATCAAGGTTCCAATCTCGGTCGGATGTACTGAGGGTGATTTTTACAAAACTGTTTTCGACTCTCCCTCCACGCAAATTTGGGTACAGTTTCTATAAATATAATCTTACTGGTCCCTAAAACTACTAGATTAATATTATTACATACGCGTATAACCCGATCGGGTATTAAGACGTGATGCTAAAAAAAACTTCCCCTGGATATCACAGGGCACTTAAAGCGTTTTATTAATAAATTAATTGTGTTAGTTTTTACTGAAACTTTTCATTATTGAATGTAAAATTATCCGTACTGTTTGTTAACTTTATTATTACATTGATTTATAAACACATTATCGACCCATTTATTACCAGTTACATCAAATAAATTTTAAACAATTGCAACTATATTAATTACATATTTTGATACAATTTTGTTTAGCAACGCGTCTTACTACCCGTTTGGGTTACGCGCCTATGGACTAATTACACCAATGTGTTAGAACTTAGGAAGGTTAGATTTAGAGTAAGTGCACTCACATTTTCGTCGAGAGATAGAGAGAGTGGAAACCTATTTAGGAAAAACCACCCTCAGTGAACCCAACCGGGATCGAGCCCCAATCTACCTGTCTTAGGACAGTCTAGTCTAGCACGAGAATAGCGTGTCAAACCATGCGGCCATCGAAGCGGGTTTTTGCTATTATTAAGGTACAAATTATGTAAATGCGCTGCCAAGGTGAACACAAGTTAAAAATTTAAAAAAAAGCTTCCTAGCCGCTTGAGTAAGAGGTTAATCAACAATAATAATTAGCACCATCAGAAAAATGTGACAGGTGCAAAAAGCATTATTGTCATATGAATAATATATTATTATTATTAGCACCGCGTCTTACTACCCGTTCGGGTTATACGCACTTACGCTAATGTGTAATGGTAGGGTGATTGTGAGATGAAATGAAGGACCTACAGTTTAACGTGGAATCCGAACCACGGTGGCATTCCTCACATTCACAAGATGTCTTGTCAGAGGTGGAATAATATATTAAATTATGTCTGGCGACTTCTTACGACTTGAGTTTCTTCTTCCACTGCGGTAAAGATGCCATTGTTCAGCGATATTTTAGAGTGGTAATCTTATTTGTGATGTCTGTTCTTCCGGTCAGTATGGCCTTAATTATTGTAAAGTGTTTATCACTAAGTAATGCGGTAGCCTAAAACGGACGCGTGTTTGCGGTAGTTATCTGATAGCACAAAATACGCGTCGTGAAAGTTTTATCTTTAGTAAACCTATCGCTTTAAAGTTATTTGTTAAAATTCAAATTTCTAGACATAAACAACTCGGTTGAGAAACAAAACTTATAGAGCGTTCATCATAGCAGGCCAACTCAGCTCCCGGCTCGCACGAGGTATGGGAGTAGAAGGTAAAAGAAAAGATCTACGATATTCCAGAAATGTGTGCAGTGCATTCGTATTTAAATGATTACTAGAAACTTTCCGCGGTGACGATGGGGGACAAAACTACAAAGTTTCTTGTTAATAACTATGACCTCTTATGACAGAATAAAGATTTGTGAACAGTGCTTACCTGTGAAGCCATTCTAAAATGGCCAAAAAAGAAGTTTTTATCCAAATATCATTTAATATTTCAACAATGTTCAGTATTAAGAACTTTTATTAACTCTTTGTCTCAATTAATGTTTAATCAGAAATTATCCACGTGCAATATTGTTCGTGTAAATTTCCGATTTTGAGCCGACTGTATCACTGAGTTGATTGGGCATGTGGTGCACGATCTTAATGAATCAAATTGGAAATTGTAGTCACGATAACACCACCACTTGATTAAATATATATTCTAAGCTACAGCCCAATTTTCATAGGAAGGGCTTATATATTTTTGCGATCAATATTAATAACATTTACTATTATTATTAGTATTATATACTAGAATCACGATTATCCGCCGGTGACCTGGTGGTCTAGGGGTTAGGTGTCAGACTTGTATGCTGGCGGCCGGGGTTCAATCTTCGGTCTTGGCATAGATTTATCTGATTTCCAAACCCTTCCTTCACCTCTGACAAGACATCTTGTGAATGTGGGGAATGCCAGGCCTTCCACCGTGGTTCTGATTCCACGTTAAACTGTAGGTCCTCCATTTCATCTCACAATCACCCTACCATTACACATTAGCGTAAGTGCGTATAACCCGAACGGGTAGTAAGACGCGGTGCTAATAATAATAATAATAATAATTAAGATTATTCACCCCTCCGTATTATATGGCCTGGTTCCCGGTATTAATAAGTGAGTTTTAAAATAAGCAAACCAGTACATACCCAGAAGCGAATTTACACTATAGGCCCACAACGCACGGGCCTAGGGGCGGCGGCTTTTGGGGGTGGACATTTTGGATAACATTATTTTGTTTTTAATAGTTACGTTTATGGCGTGTGCATGCCTGATTTTCTTTCGTAGAAATATTTTCTCGAATACTAACTTCCGCCCCCCTGCCCCAAACATCTCTTTCCTCCGAAACCACCTAAGGCCCTTGAAAAAATCGGGCGGGGGTGGGTGGTGGTGGTGGTGGTGCGCATATTATAATTGTGCTTAGGGGTGCAAAATTTTTAAATCCACCACTGTACATACTCACTATAAAATATTTACTAAATGTATAACGTAATCTACTTTCACTCGCTGTTCTTGTTTTGAAGCCTATGTTACATTTCCAAAATAAAGTACAGCGTTGTAAAGATTTTAAAAAAAATCTTTCTCGTTTAATTTTTACTGTCCCCTACAGTAATTAATGTATCCCTGTTTTACATCGTGATCAGAAAATGGGTAGATTATATTATTATTATTATTATTATTATTATTATTATTATTAGCACCGCGTCTTACTACCCGTTCGGGTTATACGCACTTATGCTAATGTATAATGGTAGGGTGATTGTGAGATGAAAATGGAGGACCTACAGTTTAACGTGGGATCCGAACCACGGTGGAGGCCTGGCATTCCCCACATTCACAAGATGTCTTGTCAGAGGTGAAGGAAGGGTTTGGAAATCAGATAAATCTGTGCCGGGACAGAGGATTGAACCCCGGCCGCCAGCATAGAAGTCTGACACCTTACCCCTAGACCGCCAGGTCACCCTAGATTATATTAAAACAAAGTCAAATGTTCTATGAAAATTAAAAAAGTAAGAAAACCCATTCTGAAAATTATTTACACCATGATTCCTTACTATCCGGCCCATAATGCCACTACTTTAGGCCACATAATCGCGACTCTAGTGTGTTAGTATTATATTGATCGGTAAAAGCTTTTAAAAAAAGTGACAATGATACAAATCACACGAATTGGCGTATGAATATGTAAAACTTAATCTAGTAGATTTTTAGCTATCCTATGAAAATTGATCTGGAAGCTACCACAATGCTTACTGTCTCTGTGTGAGATTGTACACCTCACATTATTTTAACTAAACTTAATTTTGACCAAATTAAGTTCACAAAGGAAAGACACAGGGGAAAAAGGGGGGGGAGAGTCCAATTTTAACTCAGATGGGTTAGTGCTGCCATCTGTTATACAATCATGAGATCTTTATAATGCACTTTAGATTATAGTTAAGAAAGGAATATTATGTCATATTTTAATTAATATTAAAGAATAAGTGCTTTCTTGGGTTTCTATAGAGTTTTAATGTTTTTATTTTTGCACCACGTCTTACTACCCTTTCGGGCTATACGCTTATGTACTAAGTCAATGGTTTTAATAAGGCTAAATTTAGAGGAATTGTACCCAAATTTGCGTGGAGATAGGAATAGAGAAAGAGTGGAAAACAATTTTGGAAAAGTCATCCTTAGTACACCCAATTGAGATTCGGACCTCGAGCTCCCCGTCATCAGCAGTTTAGTCTTCTGCAAGAGTAGCTCGTTAGATCTCGTGGCCATCGAAGCGGACGTTTGAAATCTTAAAGTTGTCCTGGAAAATATGTGTAGTGTAACTTCCCCCTTTTTCTCTCGTACCCTTCAAACGGTGACGTGATGAAAACATACCTGATTTATATAGCTTTAGCTTCCTCTAAGATTATACACCTAAAATGATAGGAAAATGACATTTTAGTCTGTACATCAAGATCCATTTTAATCCAATCTATAAGCTTTTAAAGTTTTTCTCTCGGAGATAGATGTTTTTCCTATACTTAAAGATACAAACAAAAATAGCGTTCAACATTTAAGCTGAACATGTTATATTCAGATATTAAGTTCTTAGTGATTGATTAATGTGTGCATTTCAATATTCCAAAATTCAAGACCTATTGAGATTAGCAGGTGTATAATATTAAAATAAACTTATCTACTAAAATAAGGCAATATTTTATCTATTGTGGCTAAAAAGATTTTTGATGTAAAAAATTCAAAAATACTGACCTCAGCTCGTGTCCTCTTCTCCTCCACCTTAATATTGGAAGGACATTTTGATCTTCTTTTTATGTACCAAGTTTAAATAGTTTGTTAATAAATCACATAAATTTTAAATACGTTTGTTAAAAGCAACCCCCACCGTGGTTCAGTGGTCAGAGCTTCTGGCTACAGATCCAGAGGTTCCAGGCTCAATCCCCGTCTCTTCCAGAATTGTATGTGTAGCAGTGACTCTTAAACGGAGTCAACTCCGGCCTCTTGATAACAAATGAGGAGCTATTTGAATTTTAAAAAATAGCAGTTCCATCTAGAAAACTGAGATTTATGGCTGGAGGGTTCATTGTGCTGATTACGTGACACCTTATATCCTCAGAAGTTGGCACTATCTTCGCCAAAATTTGGTGGCTGCTCGGTCGGTATGGTTCGATTATGAGATGACGCCGTAAAGTTGTTTTTTTAAAGTTGGTACTCAAGCTTGCATCACACCCAGATCCACTGAAGCCTCTGGGTAGCCTTGTTAAGATATATTATAGGTATCAATCCTCGGTACCGGCACAGATTTATCTGATTACCAAACCCTTCCTTCACCTCTGACAAAGCATCTTGTGAATGTGTGGCATGCCAGGTCCCCACCGTGGTTCGGATTCCACGTTAAACTGTAGGTCCTTCATTTCATCTCACAATCACCCTACCATTACACATTAGCGTAAGTGCGTATAACCCGAACGGGTAGTAAGACGCGGTGCTAATAATAATAATAA